>JADDOH010001533.1:0-101654 GCA_016648135.1 Agrypnia vestita
TGTTTGACCGATCAGACTCAAAATTTGGAAACTTATTCTTAAGGTAACAAAGGTGACATTTCCACCCTCCCCTTTTACCTTTTCTCCTCCCCCTGATATATTTTCGATGCAAATCTGTACTGTTTGACCGATCAGACTCAAAATTTGTAAACTTATTCTTTAGGTAACAAGGGTGACATTTCCACCCTCCCCTTTTACCTTTTCTCCTCCCCATGATATATTTTCGATGCCAATCTATACCGTTCAAATCAAACCTTTGTTTCCCCCCCACAAATTTATTTTCAACTTAATTCTTAACCCGTGCAACGCCTGGTATGAACAGCTAGCAGTTGATAAAACTAAGAGTTTTTAATACAATGTTTTTTTTCTTATTTGGGAAACATCGATACATAATATGAAATAGAAGCATTTTGCGTGAGGGTTTAAAAATTTTTGCAAGTGCTTGCAAAAAAGTATACCGATTTTAATTCTTGAAGATACAGCAATGCACACAAATTTATGCATTGTCTTAAAAAATATGTTTATTCATTCGTATTATAAGATTCTCACTAGTTCATGTTAATCTACCGATAAAATTGACTCAAAATTTTTCTTTTACACATTTTTTTGTTCTACTCCAATTCAATAAATTGTTTGAGTTCCTAAAAAATACCTATAATGAATAAAAAAAAACTTTTGTATTCTGTGTACAATTGTTAGAGTTTTATTAATTTAATTTTTATGCTGAAATAACAACGATTTGTGCCAAATATTCATTTTTTAATCTCTCCTGTAGTATTATTGTACATAAACATACACCTAAATAAATATATCGCTTAAAAAGGCAATATTTATTCATATTTCCAAGAAAATAATAAAAATCTTCTAGATCATTTAACATGAACGGCTCGAATTTTCATTTTTATCTACAGATCTACAAATTCATTTAACACAAATTATCACACTGCATTAATTAATACTCAAGGATAAGGGACATAAAACAAACAATATTTACACAACCGCACCCAAACTAATTCATACAATTTATCTTCCCTTCTACTCCCGTCCCATATTCCCCTCCACCATCCGCACTCGCTCTTCACCTTCATAGGGGCTTCAAAACTACTAACGGTACCGTCCCTCGGGTCAGATTTGACCGAGTAGTATAATTATAGGGAAAAATGGATCAAAACTTCTTAGTTTTGCCTTTTTATTTTTAATTACGTCTATCTTATGTATTTATAATCATCGTTTTATAAAATAAAATATCAAATTGAAGTATTTACTACGTAAACGCAATCAATTAGAAAGAAAATAATTAGAATAAAAATTAATCCTTTTTACATGTGCATAAAACCTTGTATTAGAACGTTGTTTACGTACAATTTTTTTACACATCAAACAGATGATACGTGTTTTATTGTCAGTTTTTGCACATAATTGACAACGATTTCTTTTGGGGGCCTTTTTAGCAGAACCTGTAGTATTTTCTTCGTTTTCAGCGAAGTTGAAGGAGTTTCGTGCTCACGTATTTTTTTGCAATTTCTAATGAGAAAGTGATCTCTAATGAGAGAAAAAGTGTCCTCGATAATTTTTTCCTAGACTTTATATACGTTGTTACCAGCTACATACCTAGGTTTTCCAAATAATGTCGCTGTTTTGCTAGAAACCCTTCCATCCATTTATCATTAGCAGCGGTGAATAATACAGAAGCGTTGTATGCTGATATATCCACCATGTTTGTTTGTTTCTGTTTGTCTATCTTTTGCAGGTAGGTATAGTAGGAGACCGCTTTGTCCAGGTTATCTACACCGCCTTTACACTTATTGTCGTCTAATATTAATATTACAGCTCCAAAAATAGGTCTTCCTTTTTACTATCCCATAAACTTTCGGTGCTTTCATTATTTGACCGAAATACACCAGCCAGTAATAATAGTCAAATGAATGCGAATATATCATTACTATCAATATCATACCAATCATCAGCAAAAACATGCTTACCCTCCAAATTAGTATATTTTAAAATAGTATGTATCAAAGGAGGAGGAAAAAATAGATGAAAACTCGATATTTCCTCTGTGGTAATTCTTGAACAAGAGTAACGTGTCAAACCTGGCATCAAGGTAATGATGTTTTCTCTGGATGCTCTTTCTCGAAATTGAGTAAATGGTTCTTTGGAGTATTTTATTCGTCCGTCTTTTGAAGTCATTGTTCGAACAGGCTGTACATCACTGTCACAACTTTCACTGTCAGAGCTGTCGAGGATTCAGCTTCCTCGACAAAATCTTCTATTTCAGAATATGATTCTTGATCATCTGACACTTATAACATAATTTCTTTACCACTGTTTCCCATTTTTAGAGGCCCAAATTAGTTTTACAACCATGAACTAAAGAATGCGTAGTTAGACTGAGAGAATAATATAATTAAAGACAGATTATCATACTGTTGTTTTTGTATCACTAGCAATATAAGTAGAATTACAAAATCCACACGAATATGGTCCTATAAACAACTCGGTACTAATTACCTCAATTCTAATGAACGATAACCAGACAAGACGTTTTGTGCGTTAAAAATTAACTTGTTATTACCTGTGTGTCAAATTTGACCCGAAGGCCGTTAGAGTAAAAAAATTCATACGCACAATAAAATAAATTTAAAAAAAAGATTAATTTGAAAATAAGCTTAAGACAGCGATTAAATAAAAGTCATAAAATATCAATATTTAAAAACCGTTATTTTTCGAGAAAATTGCTCGTTCATCCCAAAATGGGTCAAAATTGACCCGAGGACCTTACGAAGGTTAAAATAATTAAAAAAATATATTTTACAATGTCGTCACACTTGTTTTAATGAATTATTATATTTAGCGGAAAATTTGTAATTCGCATAATATAATGTCCATTATTTTATATTTATTAATATATAGATCTGCTGTTAATTTTCCTTCAAATAAATAAATAAATTTCAAACCAAATTAATTAATCAATTAGAAAGACATGCAGAAAAATCTAATCCACGAAAAAATATTTGGCTACTACCAGGTTCAATAAATGTTAATCAATTAATAAAATGAGACTTAAATATAAGTTAATTAATCAATTAGAATGACACACAGAAAAATCTAATTCACGAAAAAATATTAGGTTACTACTGGGATTCAAACCCAGGTCACCTCCTTTCCGGGGCCGGTGCTTTGACCACTAAGCTATAGCAACCCTTTATGTTTCCGTGAACATATCGACCTTATATGTAGTTCTTATTTTTTATTAATTGATTGATTTTTATTTTTGTCCATAGAGCAATCCACTTTTTTGATACGGTAGTTGAAATTACTTTGCAATGCCACCGCTAGATGGATGCCAGAATTAATTGAATAATTCATTTTATTTGTACATACATTTACACAACAGATATTATATATATTCAAGAACACATTCATATTTGTGAAGTTGTAATTTTTCACAACAAAGTTCTGTGAAATTTATTTACATCAAATTAATTAATCAATTAGAAAGACATACAGAAAAATCTAATTCACGAAAAAATATTAGGTTAAGTAGTAACCTAATATTTTTTCGTGGATTAGATTTTTTTGTATGTCTTTCTAATTGATTAATTAATTTGGGTTTAAATTTCACATAACTTTGTTCTGAAAAAATTGCAACTTCACAAATAAGAATGTGTTCTTGAATATATATAATATCTGTTGTGTAAATGTATGTACAAATAAAATGAATTATTCAATTAATTCTGGCATCCATCTAGCGGTGGCATTGCAAAGTAATTTCAACTACCGTATCAAAAAAGTGGATTGCTCTATGGACAAAAATAAAAATCAATCAATTAATAAAAAATAAGAACTACATATAAGGTCGATATGTTCACGGAAACATAAAGGGTTGCTATAGCTTAGTGGTCAAAGCACCGGCCCCGGAAAGGAGGTGACCTGGGTTTGAATCCCAGTAGTAACCTAATATTTTTTCGTGAATTAGATTTTTCTGTGTGTCATTCTAATTGATTAATTAACTTATATTTAAGTCTCATTTTATTAATTGATTAACATTTATTGAACCTGGTAGTAGCCAAATATTTTTTCGTGGATTAGATTTTTCTGCATGTCTTTCTAATTGATTAATTAATTTGGTTTGAAATTTATTTATTTATTTGAAGGAAAATTAACAGCAGATCTATATATTAATAAATATAAAATAATGGACATTATATTATGCGAATTACAAATTTTCCGCTAAATATAATAATTCATTAAAACAAGTGTGACGACATTGTAAAATATATTTTTTTAATTATTTTAACCTTCGTAAGGTCCTCGGGTCAATTTTGACCCATTTTGGGATGAACGAGCAATTTTCTCGAAAAATAACGGTTTTTAAATATTGATATTTTATGACTTTTATTTAATCGCTGTCTTAAGCTTATTTTCAAATTAATCTTTTTTTTAAATTTATTTTATTGTGCGTATGAATTTTTTTACTCTAACGGCCTTCGGGTCAAATTTGACACACAGGTAATAACAAGTTAATTTTTAACGCACAAAACGTCTTGTCTGGTTATCGTTCATTAGAATTGAGGTAATTAGTACCGAGTTGTTTATAGGACCATATTCGTGTGGATTTTGTAATTCTACTTATATTGCTAGTGATACAAAAACAACAGTATGATAATCTGTCTTTAATTATATTATTCTCTCAGTCTAACTACGCATTCTTTAGTTCATGGTTGTAAAACTAATTTGGGCCTCTAAAAATGGGAAACAGTGGTAAAGAAATTATGTTATAAGTGTCAGATGATCAAGAATCATATTCTGAAATAGAAGATTTTGTCGAGGAAGCTGAATCCTCGACAGCTCTGACAGTGAAAGTTGTGACAGTGATGTACAGCCTGTTCGAACAATGACTTCAAAAGACGGACGAATAAAATACTCCAAAGAACCATTTACTCAATTTCGAGAAAGAGCATCCAGAGAAAACATCATTACCTTGATGCCAGGTTTGACACGTTACTCTTGTTCAAGAATTACCACAGAGGAAATATCGAGTTTTCATCTATTTTTTCCTCCTCCTTTGATACATACTATTTTAAAATATACTAATTTGGAGGGTAAGCATGTTTTTGCTGATGATTGGTATGATATTGATAGTAATGATATATTCGCATTCATTTGACTATTATTACTGGCTGGTGTATTTCGGTCAAATAATGAAAGCACCGAAAGTTTATGGGATAGTAAAAAGGAAGACCTATTTTTGGAGCTGTAATATTAATATTAGACGACAATAAGTGTAAAGGCGGTGTAGATAACCTGGACAAAGCGGTCTCCTACTATACCTACCTGCAAAAGATAGACAAACAGAAACAAACAAACATGGTGGATATATCAGCATACAACGCTTCTGTATTATTCACCGCTGCTAATGATAAATGGATGGAAGGGTTTCTAGCAAAACAGCGACATTATTTGGAAAACCTAGGTATGTAGCTGGTAACAACGTATATAAAGTCTAGGAAAAAATTATCGAGGACACTTTTTCTCTCATTAGAGATCACTTTCTCATTAGAAATTGCAAAAAAATACGTGAGCACGAAACTCCTTCAACTTCGCTGAAAACGAAGAAAAATACTACAGGTTCTGCTAAAAAGGCCCCCAAAAGAAATCGTTGTCAATTATGTGCAAAAACTGACAATAAAACACGTATCATCTGTTTGATGTGTAAAAAAATTGTACGTAAACAACGTTCTAATACAAGGTTTTATGCACATGTAAAAAGGATTAATTTTTTTTCTAATTATTTTCTTTCTAATTGATTGCGTTTACGTAGTAAATACTTCAATTTGATATTTTATTTTATAAAACGATGATTATAAATACATAAGATAGACGTAATTAAAAATAAAAAGGCAAAACTAAGAAGTTTTGATCCATTTTTCCCTATAATTATACTACTCGGTCAAATCTGACCCGAGGGACGGTACCGTTAGTAGTTTTGAAGCCCCTATGAAGGTGAAGAGCGAGTGCGGGTGGTGGAGGGGAATATGGGACGGGAGTAGAAGGGAAGATAAATTGTATGAATTAGTTTGGGTGCGGTTGTGTAAATATTGTTTGTTTTATGTCCCTTATCCTTGAGTATTAATGCAGTGTGATAATTTGTGTTAAATGAATTTGTAGATCTGTAGATAAAAATGAAAATTCGAGCCGTTCATGTTAAATGATCTAGAAGATTTTTATTATTTTCTTGGAAATATGAATAAATATTGCCTTTTTAAGCGATATATTTATTTAGGTGTATGTTTATGTACAATAATACTACAGGAGAGATTAAAAAATGAATATTTGGCACAAATCGTTGTTATTTCAGCATAAAAATTAAATTAATAAAACTCTAACAATTGTACACAGAATACAAAAGTTTTTTTTTTATTCATTATAGGTATTTTTTAGGAACTCAAACAATTTATTGAATTGGAGTAGAACAAAAAAATGTGTAAAAGAAAAATTTTGAGTCAATTTTATCGGTAGATTAACATGAACTAGTGAGAATCTTATAATACGAATGAATAAACATATTTTTTAAGACAATGCATAAATTTGTGTGCATTGCTGTATCTTCAAGAATTAAAATCGGTATACTTTTTTGCAAGCACTTGCAAAAATTTTTAAACCCTCACGCAAAATGCTTCTATTTCATATTATGTATCGATGTTTCCCAAATAAGAAAAAAAACATTGTATTAAAAACTCTTAGTTTTATCAACTGCTAGCTGTTCATACCAGGCGTTGCACGGGTTAAGAATTAAGTTGAAAATAAATTTGTGGGGGGGAAACAAAGGTTTGATTTGAACGGTATAGATTGGCATCGAAAATATATCATGGGGAGGAGAAAAGGTAAAAGGGGAGGGTGGAAATGTCACCCTTGTTACCTAAAGAATAAGTTTACAAATTTTGAGTCTGATCGGTCAAACAGTACAGATTTGCATCGAAAATATATCAGGGGGAGGAGAAAAGGTAAAAGGGGAGGGTGGAAATGTCACCTTTGTTACCTAAAGAATAAGTTTCCAAATTTTGAGTCTGATCGGTCAAACAGTACAGATTTGCATCGAAAATATATCAGGGGGAGGAGAAAAGGTAAAAGGGGAGGGTGGAAATGTCACCTTTGTTACCTTAAGAATAAGTTTCCAAATTTTGAGTCTGATCGGTCAAACAGTACAGATTTGCATCGAAAATATATCAGCAGAGGGGAAGGATTAAAATAATAGTAGGGAAATTTCGCCTTTGTTACCCGCCGAGTCCTAAAGCATAAGTATGCAAGTTTGAATCGAATCGGATAAACGGTATAGATTTGTATAGAGAACAGACAGACAGTTTTTTAGGTATATTTATTTATGGTTTTTGTGTTTAATTTGTAGAACTCCATATTTATTTTTAGCGAAATTTAAAATAAATTAAATTTTAATAAATATTATTATTAATATTGTTAACCCGTAGAACTTAATAATAATATTTATTAAAATTTAATTTATTTTAAATTTCGCTAAAAAAAAAAAAAAAATTTATAGGTATAGATTTTGCAAGTCGAGAGCCGCGATGTGAATTTTGACAGATGACAATCAAAAAAGATTTGGCGGTAAAATATATCTTCAAGTATGATCAATACAGCCGGTATGACACATTATGGCTTATAATTAATTTGATAAGACCGACAATTATGTACTTAGTTGCCTCTTTCTATCATTACTTCCTACTCTAGGAATATTCATAACCTATATGATGTCCAACCTATATCAAGTTCATTAGATATTACGTTCAGGTTATCTGTCACATCCATCTTGAAAGGGCATGATCAAATCCACCCAATACTTCGAATTTGAGACTTGTAGAATAAATGCCTTAACACATTCAATAATTACGAAACTAAAAAATACAATTAAATAAACGAAAAATCCGTTCACTTGAAAATAAAATGGAAAAAAAAATGAAATGAGGTATGTGTCTCAAAGTTTATTTAAATAGGAAAACTTCGGTGGTAAGCCTATGCGGAAAAGAATACTAAACATCAATCATTGAAGTCATTACTGAACACTGCGCTAACTAGGCGTTCGGGTTGACCAAATCTCAAGTGAAGCAACAATGTCTCCAACGCACAAAGGTTGGAAATTAGATTCTGTGCGCGCAAAATTCAAAAAACGAAAGTCGTAATGAAAATAAAATATATGCAGCGAAATAAACTTAGTTCCTTGGGTAATAAAGTCCCACTAATAGTTAATTACCCAGAATAAACCCATCGTGTCTATTCGAGCAGGTAGTGACATGTTGTTGCAAAAAAATAAAGTTGAATTATTGTCAGTCGGATACGAGTATTTTTACCAAAGTGGTGAGTTTATATTTTTGAATTTTGTTCTTCGAACTATGAAATCGATAAACTTAGATAATTTTTTTTTAATATAATCCACATTTTTATTCAATTAATATTCTACAAAGCCACGATTTGTTTTTAACAAAATATCGTAAATTTTTTCTGCATGCCTTAGACTGCCAAAACTGGGATAGACCTGTATTGATTCTAATTGTTGTAAACTATCGTTCTCTAATACCTTAGCTATAGATTTAAAATCAATCGGAGTGCACTTCGGTTCGCCTGTATTCAGAATTTATTTATTTTCCAGCTTTCGAATTACCAAGGAAAAAACTGTTTGGAGTATGGTTAAAGGAGCGAGACTTTTCTAAAGGAAGTAAAAAAAGCTGTTTTAAGGGCGATTAACACAACAAGGTATAATAAAAAAAACTTTGTTAAATTTTTGTGGACAAATACGTCGAAAGTGGATCAATCAATCGTCATAAAGACAAGTTTAGAATTAAATTTAAAGTGTGGTTAGGTGGTATAATCAAGTTTTCAAAACAACATTTATTTTATTTTTTATTTCTCTAAATTGGTTTATTATTATTATTTAATAGATATAGAATACAAATAAACACTTAAATAATTTCGCTCGCTCAGATTGTCTTTTCCGACCACTGTGCAACGGTGCGCGTACAAGTATCTCTTTTAGAAATCCAGGGTAAATTGGCCGGCAGTAGATAACTAATAATGGGAAAAAAATTCTTGAGAATGCCAAGATCCACGTGTAAATACCCGCTACTATTTTAGAGTCGGTAGTGGTAATGAAATTTTTATTAATTTTGGGAAGTCAATATATTCGTGTTCCATAATAAAAAGTAAGTTTATATAAAATTACCTTATTTGCTTCGTACAGTAGAAGAAACTTTAATGTTTTCGAAGGGATTAATAGCAAAAGTGCCACTTTGCATATGACGAAAATGCACATAATGTATTTGAATATGATTATCTGTCCTACGATTACCTGGCAAAGAGTATCCATTTCACTAATGATAACTGCTAATGAAAGCATGTTTGTGTGTTTTAGAAGCATTTAATTAATAACATACATAATTTAAAATTCTCCGTTCTGTCTTTAAGATCAGTTACATAATCGTCTAAATTTAATCTATTAAATAGAAATGTTTTTGGTTCTAATACTTTTTATTTTTTATATTATGTATTTTAATAAATAAATTGAAAACATTTAATAGACACAGTTTTTAACAAATTAATAATCATAAATATTAATAATCATAAAATATTTTTGGTAAATATCTGTACGGTACCTATGTGGAATTATACCAATATAAAGTGTACGCCCCTGTTATTTGACTATGTAACCCGTACCGTTTTTGTGTTCCAAAACGTATTGAAATAAATCAACTGAGAATGGTACAAATTAAATATTAACAATTGATGAACATCCGAAGGATTTGTGTCTATTGACGAAAAGCGAATCATTATACATATTTCCAAGAAAATAATAAAAATCTTCTAGATCATTGAACATGAACGACTCGAATTTTCATTTTTATCTACAGATCCACAAATTCATTAGAATTATTAGAATCATTAGCATGTGCATTATATACATTACGAATTCTTTTTTGTTTATGTTTATGTTAAAGTTAAATTAGAAACAATCCGTTAAATGAATGTATAAAATTATTTTATCTGTTACTCATATCGAATTGACTTATTTATAATTATGTCTTATCTGTGTCATCCTTTAATTGTGGGAGACATTTAACTATTTTATCTGTATTTTATCTTACCAAGCAATTATGTATCCTTGTTGGATGACCGAATAAAATAAAATAAAAAATAAAGTAAAATAAAATAAACGTTGAAAGAAGTTAATTTTTACACATACCTATTTGCATATGTTCTGATTTTTCAATCTTAATGTATTTTAAAAATATATTGTAACGTTAAAGAATTTTGGAGGTTCGATTGCATATGTATCTGTTATGTGGTATAATTATGCTCCCTCAGAAGGTTTGAGCCATGTGAATATAAATCTACTCCTAAAATCATGTGCATCTAACGCTGTGTAAATTGTATAGGTGTGAAGGTAGGCAGGCAGTATTGAGAAACGCACACTTATATTATTCATTTGGCTCACTAAATTTATTAAGCAAGGTTTTAAAAAATTGTCAAAAAATATGTGTTGAAATAGCGTAGCGAATGCGACTGTCAGTCCGGAGACGGCACATGACAAGAGATTGTGTATAATAGTTTGGCACTGCGCATCGGGCGCGTCGGAGGCTGACTGCGTTCTGTAGAGTGCGTTCTCCCCTTACCACATGTCAAGTACTTTTTAATTATGAAACGTGTTTATGCCTATGAATAAAATTGAAGTGATAGCCAATACTACCAATGATTAAATACCAATAGTCGAAACACATTTATTACCAAAGGTTTAGCTACTATTATACCGATGATTGTTCGCCGAAATACGATTAATTACATTTACCAATCATGGTTATATTGAACAATGGTACAATCATAGTCACAATCGCCATTTATCTCATTAGGCTTTTATAATTTATGTATATATTGCAAATTAATTCATTACTATTATTTGACTCTTCTCTCCAAACGTACACTGGTCATAAGTAAAATTATTATGTGCGACATTATCTGGATGATTGAGTTATAAATCTGTTTTAGGAACTACCTCGCAGACAATAGCTTCGTTATGTATCTCAGAAACAAATATTTAAATTTGAGTAATTTTAACTGCACAGAGAACTGCGCTCTATTGGTTATACTTGGTGTTGCAGTGTGTTACAATTTCGGTTGCGCAATCTCGGTAATTTAGGTTTAAATTTAATTAGTCAAGTTTTCCCATAACGAAAACTTACGCCAGCTCTTCAATTAGTATCTTCTTACTGAATCGTGCTCCGTGGATCTATATTTCCACACTCATATACGATATTCTTACATTTTCATGGAGAACTTTTCATTTAATAAGAAATATATTCAACATGCATTAACAGCGGACTGCATTGGACCTCAAAACACGACTTATTTGTATTCTCGTCCAATATTTATAATAAAATCGTGTTAATTTTAATGTTGTCCATATTCTTAGATTTATAAAGCATGATTTCTAGGAAAATATAGCATAAGCCGTAGAGCATGAACATAGACTTTTTGCAATAATTCAAAATCCTCCAATATTTGGTTTATTTGATCATGACAGATATACTCAGACGTTCTCTGTTCCTCATATGTTTTCTATATGACCAAAAGTAAATACGTTCTACGTGACCAAACAATCTCAGCTACCCTTTCTTTATTATGTATTTGTCTATTTTTATTATTATTATTATTATTTTCTACTTTCTATTTTTATTTTCGACATGTTTTTATTTATTATTCTACTCGTTTGTCTGTTGTGGGTTTTCTATTTTTACTTATATGTATATATACCTATATGGCGAGGTGAGAATCTAGAAGTAAAGACCTATTATTATTATTATTATTATTATTATTATATCGACTGTACTTGAATAAGTACTACGTTTTTTCTTAATTTGTTTCACTTTATCATACATAGATTCCCACAGGTGCGTCTAAAATACCGCATTTCCAAATAATTTGCATATGCATTAGAATTGCCAAAAAAGATCTTTCGTTCTTTTTTTGGCAAATCTAGGTTTCGCTTCCATTAATTAATAACAAAACTCCTTAAAGCCCTGCCTCGTGCAATAAATACCATTATACCATTGTGTGCTTTAATACATTAATCCAATTTATTTTATTTACTACAGTTTTTTGAGAATATTTATTATTGATTAAATATTTTGAAAAAACTTAAAAAATATATTTCTATTATTAACGTAAAAAGTAATAAACGAAAAAATTTAAAACACATTAACCATAAAGCAAATCAAAACATATTTAAAAAAAAATCAAATGTAGATAATGATAATTTGCTTCTTCACTGAAGTACAACCGAAAAATGAGTGTCGTCTAATTAATGTCTGGTTTAGAGTACACCTAGTATCTGGAACATTTTTTTCCTCACCGCACTTTATGTTTTTTTACAAATATCTCTTGTATTTTATGAATCACATTGTAAATAAGCCAATAAATACATATAAATTTAAAAAATATGTAATATATTTAAAAGACTCTAAATAAAACACAATATAAAAGTTTTAGTACCATCGTTAAATTGATCAATTAAATCTGTGTTTGCAAAATACAATTCAATTTTTTGAATGTCATTTTGTGAAAATGGTAATCAATTTGATTAAGTACTATTTTAGTCATTCTCCACGTTCCTAATTTAATTCTAAGCATTAAAATTTGAATAAATTGTCGAGTGTCCTGAAATGTTTTCTTTCAAATTGATACTTTTTACATGGATTAAACCGTTAATGTTCGTCGTAAAAAGGGAAGTAAAATAACGGAATCACGGAGAGGAATTCCCGGAAACGCAAAAACATAAATATAAACCCTCCGGTCCATTTACTACCCATGGGTTTCGAGTTGCACAAACACGGTTATTAAAAAATATCTCTGTTTATTCTGGTCTTGAACATACTAACACGACCGTTTTATCCCGGTTTTTAAATTGTTTGCGAATATGCGATTCGTGGATTTCAAGTCATGGGAGCGATACGGGATTTCACTTTTAAAGGCCCAAGGGTAAAGCAATGATGCTTCCCTTTTGAGGATAATATAGCCGTTATATAAAATATATTTTCGATAAAATTATTCATACTTAACACTAACTACAGAGGTAAGAATGATGTTTTTGCAGGGGCGGTAATAAAATCGTAAATTGCGCTGTAAATTATCAAACTAACTTAAAATGTGAATAAATTTGCTAATGCTACGCTTGCGTTTATCACTTTTAGATATATTTGTTTTTACAACACTGAAGGAGTTCTGTTCTCTTAGAGAAATTTTAAAACAACTTACAAAGACAAATCAAAACATTTGAATTCCTTCGAGAGATGATGGTAGCCAATATTTTCGAGGCAATGACAGAAATATTAACATTTGACAGATGTCGTGACGTTTCTCTATTTTTTAATGTTAGGACAACAACCTTATTATTTTCAGAATACGGCCATTTGTAGATATTAAAGTAAGGATTCCTAATTCTCGACGCGTATTCTAACTTTGGTCGGATATAAGAGAGTCTAACAATAGAGTTATTTGTTTATCACAGAACAAAACCTTTATTGAATTTGAAGAGCGCAGCGCAGCATAATTTTTGGTTTTGGCGCGATGTTAGAACATTTTAATCGACGATAGTCGCTGATCTAAGTATGTACAGCTTCGCGTCGTAATTCTTATATTTTAAAGCTTTTTGACAAGCTTAAGATCATTTCGTTGCGGTAAAAGTGCGAGGAGGTATGTTCGTTTTAAGCTTATTGTAAAGTTTTCAGTAGCGGTTAAAAATAATACCATTAAGTATCAATCAATAATTTGATTCATAATCGAATAATATAATGTTTAAAGCTACTGAAAGGGGAAAAACTAAAAATAAATTAAGTGTTGAACTATTTCGTATATATGTAAATGTACACTTGATTTTTGATTAATGTTTATTATTTATTAGGAAAGAAATAGTTAGTCCTAAGGACTGGTCAGATTCGAACAGATCACACTATTCATCTCCAGGCGCCTTGTCGATGAGTTTCCCTTTCGGAAAACGCGTGGCACACCGTTTTTCGGAAGAGCAAAAAAAAAAAAAAGAAAAAAAGAGCCGTTCGAAACCGCAGTCAAGTGAATATTTGAAATTTGTTTGAATATTCTCACTATTTTTAGAACAGAAAATCTCATCTCTTTTAAGAAGCCCGAAAGTTAAAATAAATATTTTAAAAAGTAACCCATTAAAACCAAGTTTTCATTATACTCCCTTTCTCATTTAATAGTTGAAACTTTTTTTTCGCTAACCTACGCGTTGGGCTTCGGTCGGGGGATGCTACGAAAGGGAGTAATAAAAAATTTCCAAAAATCCAAAATTATACTATAATCAGATTTCGCGTCTATCAGATGCGTTGAAATATTTTCATACAACTTAATAAGATGTATGAAAAAAAACATTCAAAATTTGAAAAATTCAAAAATTTATTCATTTTTTTGACGAAAATTTTATAGATCTTCTTGATCGTCGCCACGAGTCTGCTTGCAAAGTTTCAGCTCGATTGGATCACGGGAAAGGGGTTTAAATGGATCCAAAGTTTTTTCGTTAGTCAAGAAGACAAGCAGACGCCACGAGTTAATATAAGGGGAATAAAAAAAGTAGATTTTGATGCAGATTACCCCCAAAGTAGTTAAGTCTCACATATTGTAGTGGGACTGTGTACCTAATAAATGCTGATAATAACGATGACACGCAACGGCGGTTAGTCAACCAGTCTGTTACTTATCTATGACCGTGTTATCATTCTAGAGAATTCTACGACATTCCATCTCACAGTAAAATATACGTCAGAAGAATCTAGAACTTACTACAGGCTTCTCATTACTTCTAGAATAAACCTTTCTAAGGAATTTAGCTACAAGATAAGTCACGCCATGCGGGTTCAAGCAATTCAGTTTGTGATGACAACAGTGTGACATCGGTAGCGTAGACAGTGTGATCAGTGATACGTAATATTACAGCACGCGATACTACCAACCAAGCGGGCACAGTGTGACTACCAGTGATACCTGCGGAAGTGAATAAGGAATACCGGGGCGAATAGTTCCACGTGCGAACAATTAAGGAATTTACAAAAAGCGATCTAAGTGATAGAAATAGCGTTAATTAGTGCGAATTAAGGAAAAATTCAATAATAAGTGTATGAAATAATCGGAGGAAATTTAGTGATATAAAATCAAGAATTTATATAATTATTATTTTTTTTAAAAAAAACAGTTATCTATCACGATTGTGATACTCTCCGGTTCCATACACAAGTTTCTACTTTCATGGGACTGTAAAAAAATGTAAAAAAAAAATAATGTGAAAAAAAGAAAAAAATCCATCAAAGTTAAATAATGTGTACCATATATGTGAAATATTATATAAAGTTAAATGTAATAAATAAATAAAAATTAACTCGTGTCCAGGACTTGCTTTGAAACTAAATTAATTTCCAGTGTTCTAATTTGCCTACCAAAGTCACGTCCCGTGACGACATTTTACGCCCGTGAAGGCCTTCGACTAAACATATGTACGTATGAAAATTAATAAATTTCGTGGAAATTCGCTTTGTTACTAAAACGAAGTAAATGCCTATGATATTACAGTAAAAATGTCAAAATTCTAGAACTTCCTATTTTTTTATAAGAATAATTAATATCTAAATAGCCGAAAAGATATAACCGATTCTATAGCCGATTGCTTAAATATGATTAGAAGAGCTGATAATTTTAAAATTTGTGACTTCACGATCATTTTTAAAAGCGTTATAAAGACTCAAGTTTTGTCATGTACACTTCCAGAAGTATGGCAGCTTTTTTAAAAATCATTTCTGAATCGTATAAAACTAATTTCAAGGACAGGTGTGAGGATTATGTGAGCATAATATTTGTAAATGAAATGTTTATAGGTATGTATAAACAATTTTCTCCTTGTTATTTCAAGGGACTTTAATCGAAAGAGGATTATTTTTAACGAGATATGACATTGAAACGATAATTTTAATCCTTCTCTGATAGCATTTAAACGTTTGCCCTCGCAAAGGATCAAATCTGATTCAAAATGGATTAAGGATATTCTGTCAAGGATAAATTTACGTTTGGGGCAGTTAATTATGATGGCATTAAATATCCGAGGATGATTTTCGAAATGCGATGTAGTAGTGCTTGCTTATGATTTTGGACTAGAGTACTTGATTTTAAAAATATATGTTTGGTCTTGCGAGATCCCTTAAAAAATTAAATAAAAAAAATTAATTAAGTTTTTATAAAACGTATTGTTATGTAAAAAAAACCGACAAAATGATGGTAGTGGTGTAAAGAAGACTTATAAGATTTTTTTTTTAGATTTATATCAGAAATAAATCAGCTCTTAGCTCTTTTATATCATTAAAACTGACTGACATCTGTAATGTACGCCGCTTAATCATTAAGGATAACGTTTGCCTTAGTTTATTCTTAGAATAACTTTCGGGAAGATTACCCATTATATATCCGTATCGTAAGAAACCCTAAAAATGAATATGTTGGATTTGCAGTGAAAAAAGTTCCAATAGCAACAGAAGACTAAATCAGATGAAGAGGCATATCTCGAAAACATTACCCATTTAAGAAGAAAGAAAGGAAAATCAATAAAAAGACAAGAATTTTTCAATTAAGAATTGCGTTAACGTGGGTCATTGAAAAAAATCCCGGCCCGAAGCATAAATATCAGTAATATTGTGCGAATTAAGGACAGTTAACAATAAGTGTGTGAAATATTTGGGAGACATTTAGCCAAACGGTACTAAAATTCAACTCGTGTAAGGACTTTCTTTGGAATAAATTAAACAAAATGAATTTATAGTGTTTCATTTGCCTCCCAAGGCCACGTCCCGTGACATTTTCAGTTTCTTCTGTAATTTTCTTTGTTTTATTTTTTTTTATAAACATTAATTTTCAACTTGTATTAAAATAAAATATAAGTACGAGTAGCTTGTTGGTCTTGTGGTTAGGACACTGGACTCGTGATCCAAAGGTCGCTGGTTCGAACCTCACTCCAGACTAGCAAGTTAGTCCTATTTTCATAGCACAAGCGTTTAGCTTAGTTTGAAAATAGTAAGAATATTGATGTGACACGTATTCCGTGTTCACATTTCTATTTAAAAAAAAAAAAAAAATTATAATTTGTATTAAAAAAGTACTAATCGACTAATAAATAAATAAATTGTTACTTGTTATAGAGGACGATATCTGGTCTCCAAATGTGATCTGATGGAACATGTAGCATTTCCACTCCTCCGTACTCCTTGGGATCCCACTTCAGCTTGTAGTCGAACCAACTCTGAATAAAAAATATTTTAATACAAATGGTGTCTGTTAATACAAATCTGCAAAACATGTAAGTGTACTGTCAATATAAATTGTTTCAATTTATAGAAATGTTTTTTCCAGATAATATTGCAAAAAAATCTTATTTTCTAATTTTCAAATATTTTATTTTTCTATATTGCATTATATTACTATTATACAACTGCATTTTAATGTAATACAAATAATTGTAGACTAGCATGTTGGTCTATTGGTTAAGGCAATTAGTCGGAAATTCGATGTGTATAATTTCATCACCAGTATTCCAACGCTGTCATTGAAAACCTAGCTCAATAAATAAAAGGAAATCCTAATTTCCACACAAACACATAGCGATCCACCTCATCCTAACACACCCTAAAAAAACATGCATATTCATCCAAACCGTACACTTACCGGAAGAATACGAGAAAGAGAAACGAGAAGAAGAGAAGTTACACATTATGCCGTGAACAGCCTAATTATAAAAAGACAAAAAAAAATCACTCAGCGCTAAACTGCCGGCCTAAAAAGGCGCGTTTCATCGTTTTGGAGCGATAGTTCAGCAGCAAGTCACTCCCTTCCCTCCTGTAGTTGAGTAACAAGTAGAAGCGATTTGATAAAAACACTGGGAGTGCAATAGTTATTTTTAGGGCCAACTGACGCGGGATACCCGAGATAATTTACATCCTACATATTCAACCCATGAGAATCTTAAATCCAACATATGCATATGAGCTTAAACACGTATTAAATCCGTTGTGTCTTATTGATTGATATGATTATTTAGATTTACACACACTTGTAATGCACACACGTTGAGTGAAAAATGTTCACTACTTTAGGAAGAGCGGTAGGAACGATTTTTTGGGTTTTAAACAAACAAAACAACCATCACACTGTTTCCCCGTACGAGTAGACAGAGAGGATAGAACGCAATATTCTTCTACCTTGGCACACAATTTTTGCTTCGGCTACATTCATACATCTTCTCATACATGTTCTACGGTTTTTGATGCTTTTAACAGGGCCATCCTCGAAAACTTGTTGTATCTGATCGTGCCAGGTTGGACTTTAACGGAAAATTATTGAGGATCGGAGACATCTATTGAAAAGTGATATTGTTTATGAGTGTTTTCTCTGAATTTAAGATATTTTGAATTTCGACGGTTTCCAAACTGTTCGTTATCAATCCTTTGTGAGGAACTGGGTGGAGTAGTTCTAGTCTATGACTATGTTTCTTAAACAACGACGATTTTCTTTTATTCTTATATTTTGGTGTTTCTCGGTTTGGTCTATGTATTTACTGTAATTATCTCCACAATTTAACCTTTGAGTTAGGAATTATTTTACCGATGTTGTTATTAGTGTAAAACGTGGGTTTTATAGGAAGGGGTAATTTTTTTGTAATTTTATTAGAAACTAGGCCGAGATACAATATTTTCTGCGAATATTTTCCGGGTAATTTGTTTTATGCCCTGTAAAAATGTTTCCGTTATATTTTTATTATTTTAGTATTGTACAATATCAATAAGCGTGCATATCCATTATTATAAACAATTTGTATTTTCTTTATAAATATATTTCGCGGTTATAATTAGTTACGTTAAGTGGGATGTGAATACCTCGCTTTAGCATAGAAAGGAAGCTGACCATTTTTTGTGCTTGAGGATGAGAAGACGATGTCTTAATTAAATAGCTGAAATCAGGAATTTTGAAAAATTTCTAGTGCTTAAAACAGTTACTTTGTTAAAACCCAAAAATAGGGGTAAAAATATTAAATACTAATAATAAATATAGCCCTTTGTTCAATGTAGCGTTCACAAGAGATGTCGAAATACCCACTTTAGACCCCGCCCCCTCTCACTCTCTCTTTAGATCCCTGAATTGTTCAGTAGTTCAATGGTTCATAATCAGTGCATGCTTGTCTCTGACAAGATTAACACGCATGTGAACAATAGTGGTGATAGTTTTACCATACTATGGTTGGGGTGTATAGTGTTATGAATGTAGTAGTGTAGTGTTGGTCCTGACGAAGAGACGGGTACGTCTCGAAACCGGTAGACCGTAAATCTGGTAGTGGTTTTTACTAAGTTTACTAACATTCTGTTATTATGTCGAACCACAAAGTTAATGCTTTAAATATTAATAATGCAAGAAAACTATTTAACCGATTTAAAATTATATTTTATCAATTAAGGATTGTTAATTTAATAATGGATTGAGTAAGTCTCGTTAACAGAAAAAAGTTGTATTTATAATATATTTATTATAAATTTAAATTTATGACTTTTAATACAAACTGTGATACAAAATGCGAGAAAATTTGTTATGAAAAGTGTTGTTCAGCATTGAATTTCTGACCGCTCCCCGTAAACACTCGCCTACAGATACACTATTGATCCGGTGGTCGGTGGTTCGAGACCCATTTCAGGGTGACCAGTAATTTAGTCCTATTTTTATAAAAAAAAACAATAAAATAATAATGATATTGATGTTACACGTAGGTATTCCGTGATCGCATTTCTATTTTTATTAAAAAAAAATCTTTTATCATATAGGTTCATTTACTTGTCAAAAAATTATTATGATTTGTATACTGTCTACATGCTAGGAATATTTCAATAAAATGCAAACTGGTGGTACGTGACATTGCATTGATCACCTTATCAGCTGAATTCCATATATCCTATTGCGGATGAAAATTTTCAGACTAAAATTACTCTGCATATAATAATATCAATAACAATAAAGTATCTACTCGTATATTATAACTTAAAAACGTTGAATTTTTTCAAATGCTTAGGTAAACTTAGTTTTGACGTATATTGCCAAGAGACCCAACAGAAAAATTAAGAACGATTCGTAATATTTCACAGAGTGCTTTTTTTTTCTATAAAAATCCGTATATACAGTGGTTTATATTTAATTCAACATTTTCCATTTTGCTGGGATTGCCACTCAACTGGCCCTAAGGGACGTTCCCGAGTGTTAATGTATTTTGTATCAATGTAATAGTTGTTACTTATTGTTTGAGCTGAAATGAACATAAATAAATGCATTTCACGTGTACGTGTATATGTATACATAAATGCGCACAATACATATTTTTCATATATGTATACCCATATTTACATGCATATACACAAAAGTTATTCTTATATATTATAATTTTTAATGGTTTTTGTGTGTATGTATAATATAATAATAATGTACCCTTATACGATATTAATAAATTCAAATACATATGTAAAATATATTTTTTTACTAAATTAAAATGAAAATGGACTCATAATATAGCATAACACAATCTTCATATGTGGGGTATAATGGCAGCAAAAATTTAAAAAAAAAAAATTTTGAATGCTGTCACCAAGAATTACTAGTTTAAAATTTACTGTCTATATTTTATATATCTATCCCAACCAAAATCATGTTTCCTATAAATTTATTGGGTGTGTTTGCAATAAAATCTCGAATTCAGTAATGAATTAATCATAATAAATTACCCCACATATGATATAAATGAGGACCGTGATCTACTACACTGCTCTTTCGATTTCATTCCTTCTCTTTCTCCTCCCATTCCAATAAAATATTGATTAAATCATCATAAATAACCCCACAAATGTTATAATTTTTTTGTGACTTTCAGTAAAAACAAAGTTTCAAAAACATTTTCAATATTAACATTCAAAATATATTTCATTTCCCATATATATATATTTTTTTATATTTTACTTGTCTATACTTCAATTAGTATACATTGTAGGTATCCTGACAAAGGGACTATTGTGCACGATTTTTTATAGTGAAGGTTGATTTAATATTTTATTCGTTGTTGATTAATCATAAAGATTTGAACAAGGGTCGACAAAATCGTATTATAGATTATTTCATTTAACTGTTCGTATGAAATGCTCTAGTCTTATATTTAATTATTTACTCTTTAATATTCTCGCCTAGGTAAGAGGAAATTAAATATTCCCTCAAAAATAATTGGGTACGTGCAGCACGTCATCGTTTATTGTTCGCATTTTTTCAGTGCAGATTTTTTCAGTATTTGCACTCAAATAAACCAATTATCCAACACTATTACTGAAATACTGAAAAAAATTTGCAGCCTCATTTTCTTCTGCCATAAGAACATTTAAGGCATGCAGGCATATCATTTGTGTAAGGTCACTGAAGGCATAATATGCATTCAGCCCTGAATGGGCCTAAGCCGTCTCAAGGAAATCCCTGCATTCCTCTATGTTCTGTACCTCGATAAACTACTCATCGACACTTTAGATTCCATATGATCAGTGGGCTTTGCATTAGTCCAAATGCCCGGTCCAGTGGAGTCAGAAATTTAATAATCAATCATTTTTCTTACTCGATAAACTAGAGACTAGAAAAATAGCCTTTTTTGATAAGATAACAAATAGTAAAAATTTCTATTTTTACACAAACTAATAAACAGAACTATCCACCGTCCTCAACTATTACAACGTATCTTCTTACGTGTTTCATCTAGCGTAACTATAAATCATGCAGGTTTTGCCTTGGAAACTGCAGCGACCAACTACGTTTTTTTATGGTTTGCGTCCGACACATCAGTCCTGATGATGGACCCTGCAATGGGAACCGAAACGTCGGCCAGAAAGGTCGTAATAACACGGCATTATACTCCAGAAGACACAAACCAGAAGATTCTGAGTAGCCGTGAAAACCTAAGAACATTCTTAACTACGTTTTTATTCCCCACTACAAAGGCTTTCTATATTAGCAGATTAAGAGCAATATGACATTTATGCCAGTGTTAGTATTAAGATTTTCGTGGTAAAAGATGAAGGATTATTTTCTAGGGTAACCCGCATATTGCAGTCGTGAGAAAGATTGTTATTATACACCCAAAGTTTCGGAAAGACAGCACTGTCCATTTTCAAAAGGATTTTCGCCTTGTATTTCGAGTTCTGTTTTGAATTGGTGGCGAGCAGACCCGTTCACTCCAGAAGTCGAGATCCAAGTGAATGAAGCCTAATATAAAACTATCCGCTGAGTTTACTTTGAGTATCTATCTACAAAATTTGTCAGGAACCTAGTAAATTTTCTATTATGGTTGGAAATCCCGGTATTGTTATTTATATTATTTGTGTTAATGCGTTCATTTACTGCGTTGGTACTTGGATTCGGATTATTAGAGGTTAATTTAGAAAAGGTTTTACAGTAATTAAGTATGGTTTTCCAAGTATTTATTTAAGCATTAAATTAATATACTGTTTTTGAATTCACACTGGAGTGACAACGTCCTCAAAGATATCTCTGCCTTAGAGCTTCGAAACTGGAGAGAGCTGGCACTAGACCGAGATGAGTGGAGGAAAATTATTGAGGAGGCCAAGACCCACCACGGGTTGTAGTGCCAAGAATGATGATGATGATGATGATTTTGAATTTACACTATTTCGTAATTTATCACTTTAATATAAATTTTTTATTATCGCTGGGAAACACTTTATTCATTACTCGTTAGAACATTCCATTTTCGCACATAGAAGTCGCACTTATTTATTTCGCCACTGAGGTAGGTACTTCGCTCGATTATTTCGCTTCGATTAGTCTGTCGCTTTGAATCCCACGATTGGCGACACCAGCCGTCGTTCGCGGCTCATTTCGCACCGATAGAAATGTTAAAACACGAGCCGTGGCCTAGACCCGCAACGTTTTGCGGTTTTTCGAACCTCCTAGATTATTCTAGTGTTTACTATAATGTTCTCGTCGTTTCGTGCGGTAGAAGATGCTATAGAGTTCGATCTTATTTCTGTACGTAATCTCTTTTCCCATCTCGTTACAATATTTTGGAAAAATATTTGTTATTTTTTCTTAACTCTTTCATGAAAATAGAATCATACGGTTAGTTCTTAATACGATTATCTTACAAATTTAGACGTTCTCTATCTCCATGTTTAATGGTATTTCTAGGTAATTGAGATGAATGATCTGTTTTCCATAATCACTAATCCATTCTCACATATCCAAGGCTGACATTACATCGCAATAATTTTCTTTGGCATAACAAACGAAAAAATAACGATTACTATTATATTTTGACATCCTGACTAAATTTTGCGAAAACACCTTGTCGGAAGCGCAAAGTTAAAACTCCCTGTCAGAATGATCGGAGAACAATTGGGCAAACTTCCAGCCGTAAATAAAGTCGAAAACAAATGCAATAGCTGGAACTCTCGTTAGGGTTGCAGATTTGCACAGTGTTGAGCAAATATACATCCGGTTCGCGATTCAATTAAACAGCCGAGATACCGGCCTAATTGCGAGCGGCGGGGCGGCCGCCGAGGAGCGCATAAATCCAGAGGCGTCGCGACGTCCACTGTCGATTCCTCGCCGGAAACTCGAGTTCCGCTGAATGTTTCAACGGCAGACAATTTCGACAACTCTTTTCTCCGCTCACAATGTGTTCCAGGAAGTGAAAGAATTTCTAGAGCTGTCTCCATAAAATCCGTAGGGCAAACACATTTCAGCAGTTCATAAACGCAAAAATACATCGGCTCATTAACCATAGTAAATTAAATGGTAATTTAATCACTAATATTGGAGAGTTCGGTGTTATTTATAAATTATCACCGACTTTTACACTGCGGCCACTGTATGATGGCACTTTTGACGTTTAGACTTACATGAAGTTTTGTAATTAACGACAGCTAAACATTGGAGGACAAATGCTATACTTTATTGCGCGAACACCAGAGTAGTGATGTCCATCAACATTCAATATGGAATGAACGAAATGATTCAAAATGTTATAGGATATTGATTGCCTGTATAATATGCGTAGAATACGCAGAATAAGTATCCAAAATAACACAACAAATCTGACAGATCGATTGTGCCCTCTAAATATGATCTTTTTCTATGGCTTTATTAGAGGGCAAAGAAAACGGCTACAAAACAATGAAATATTTAAGTTTGATGAAATATTTAATTATAAAATGGCTGCTATATTGATGGAATTAATATAAATGACCTGCCTCGAAGAGGCGAGGAAGCAAAAATACATAAGTATTTTTAAATGTGCCAAATGAATCCTTTTATGTGATATTTTAAAGTAGAAATTAAAAGAAATAATGTTTTATCTGAGCCATCATATGGGAGAGTAAATATCTTGGGAGCCCTGCAAAACTCGGGGGCCGCGCCGACCGTTACAAGTCACACGGGCCAGTGGAAAAAACCCGGCGCCGCCACGGCGGCCCCGGGCGGCTGGGTAGGCCGCCAGCCGATATTTTTGAACTCAGATTACGGACGTTACAGACGTTCTAGCGAACTGAAACATTTTTTATCGTGTTCCTCATGTGAACATCTATGGGAATGATATGTTTTTACATATGGGAAATTGCGCGGGCGCACTTAGTTTGTTGCGGCCCACTTTGGATGCCTATTACGCAATTAATATTTATCTGACATACTTGAAAATATCACCAAAGGATGCGCTTGGTTGAGATCTATCTAATGGTATAACTTAGAATCTCGTAAAATCATGTTTACTATTTTTAACTGAATTAAATGTGAATTAATTCTTGAAAATTTTTTCGACTGAATTATTTCGTTAATGATTTTAAGTGTGTCACAACACTATTACGATCTGTCAAAAATGCCATCTTAAGATGGCTCGAGTATAATGGACAGATTTTATATAAGCGCCAGATGTGTCTGAAAATTAAGGTCAAAGGCAATAAAATGAGCTAAAAAAATAGAAAATTAATCAGAACTTACATTCAATACAGCAAAAAAAGGTTTAGTAAGATAGACTTTCGAATTTTATAAACTTACTCAATAAGGTTAAATTTTATTTATTTGCAATTACGACACTTACGAACTAAAATGAATGCTAATCTTCGTACGTTGGCAGTTTTCATTTCACATAAGTAGAACAAGTAGGTAAACGAGGTAAATATGGCTTGAAAATATAAATTGCTTTTTCACATTTAAATATTCAATGTATTCAAGTATTTTTTATCACTAAAAGCACTTACTATTTTATTTTTTAACTTTTAATAATACGTATATATGAAGTTACAAATAAAAAAATGTTTGTACAAATAAAATAAAATAAATTCCATAAAAATTAAAGGTTCCATATTATAATAACAATAAATACAAATTTAAAGAAATAAATTTAAGAGCTGATTTATGATGTAATGATCCACAAACTTAATTCTCTGTATTCAGCCAGTTGAATTTATTAATTAGCTCTCAGAAAGAATTTCAAACCTTTTAGAATTAAGGTACTGGTAAAAATACACCACAATTTTATATTTAACTATACATATACTCGTAGAATTGTTAACGAAACATTCCGTCCTATTCTCAGGATAATAACATTCTTATCATTGGTGATTATCATATTTATTTATGAGAAATATCTTGAAATATCTGTCAATTTTGTATACAGTATTGCAGTGGATTGGACCGCCATAATAATTATTATAGTTTATGCTATTTGAACGAAGACGTATATTCCGCATCTTCTAGCTCTTGTACGGAATTTAAACCGACGTAATTTATAAGGGGCCGTCAAGCTAATTCCCATGCGGAATACACTGCAAACAAAATTATTCCTGCATAGACGGTAATAAACAATTTACCTTTTGTATTATTGATGGATTTGGCGTTAGCGTTCTTGAGATTATTATTAATGATGATAAATAATTTATTATAGATATTAAATAATATTGACTTAACGTATATTATAGATATCTCACAGAGACGAAACTGTATTTCTTATGGGAAAGTAGGTATAGAAGTCATTTGGGTGTACATAGGACTTATGACCTATCTTATGGTTGGCTTAAGTGATCACTTTACACAATGTAACATTCGCCATTTCCACCCATGATAGAATATACCATGCTTATTCATTTTTTGGAAGTTGTATATATGTTCAAATTGCGTGGAAAGCTTTCACATACGAGTTGTAACCGCCTTTCCATGCGGCCTGTACAAAGCCATTTTCACTCCCCTAAATCTCCACAGATGTCGCTAATGAGAAAATCTACAGTTGATTTTACGGAATTTTTACGTTAATTGATTAATAATGTCTCTGTGACATAAATCCAGCACTGTTCTGAAAGATTTGAACAAACTCAAAATATTCTGAATATTGACTTTGTTATCTCTACCAGAGTTATAATTTCAGCGTTTATTTTGTTTGTCTTTATGCAATGTGAACTTTTTGATCGCGACTCGTAAATCGGTTTGCGCTGCCAAAATGACACTTTACGTCGATATTGAAATCGTGAAAACCGGATGGTCCATACAAGAGAAGCAATTTCCAGTTTGTACCCCTCTTCCATGCTTGAACACTACATTACATGCCAAGGTTCGCGAAGCAAGCTTCAGTATAAATTTGCAAGTATCTCATGCAGTGTTTTAAACAAAACAACATTTCAAATAAGTAAACGAATACTTTTGAAACTAATTTATTTATAATAAAAAGACAGTTGAATATTGTATCAAAAAATATATAAGAATACAAATTTAAATATAGTGTGCCTAATTTAATTTCATGATCTGCTTAAGCTATAAGTTTTTTCCGGTTCGAATATTTTACCTCAAACTGTTTTTATTTTAAAAATTTAAATACGTTCATGTGGAATTTGTAGGAATTAAATTCCCTATAAACTCAGTCGCATTCACGAAAATCACTAGCTATAACCCCTGAAAAATAACGATACTTTTACATGCCGGTTCCTATTTATAGCCGATACCCATGAATTAATAATAACGACTTATATCAAAATATTTGAACACTTTTGTTATAATTCCCATGCCGGCAGTTAATGCCACCAACAATTTTAAACCCTGGCGATGTGCGTGCGTAAAATTAATACGAAAACAAAATTAAATTATTAATATTATCATAAATAAAATAGACATGAAAATAAAATTCAAAAAAACGCGATAAAAAACATATACTTGTACGGTACTAATATATGAAAATGAATCTTATTTCAATATAATGTTAAAATATTTTCTCAATAGGAATGTAAGATTTTTTTAAAGACGACTTAGATTACTGTAATGAAATTGGATCATTATTCCCGGAATGAAAAGTTCCGGATTCGTATCCCGATAGAAACCAAGAATGTTTTGAACAAATCGATTTTTCTGTATATCTTTCTAATCGAATCATTTAAAAATGTTCTTAAAATTTCACCTTTACAATTGAATTTAAAAAAATGTATTTTCATCCAAAAATACAACTGATATTATCACATCTGATCTGAACTATAATATTTTGAAGACCAAATTCGTGACATTTGTGAAATTAAAATTAGCTACATTGTTTGATAGAAAGAAAATTTTTATATTTTGTAAATTACTTGTTAATGACTTAATAGATTGTCCAGAAGTAAATTCTTTAATAACTTATATCATGTTCTTCTAGGTCTTCTAAAAAAGAAACTAACTAAGAAAAAAACATAACTTTTTATTGGCAACCTGGAAAAACAAATTATATATAATAAACTCACCGTATTGGAATGTTTTATTAAAACCTATTATTGAAACGTATTTTATTACATAAAACCTCCATAAATTTAGAGAAATAAATTTATTAGTGAACCCTTATTGACGTTTATCGAGAAATCACAGTTACGGTGGCTGGGACATGTCGTGCGGATGCTGGCAGACTGCCAAGCGGATATTCCAGGCCAGACCAGAAGGCAGAAGACCAACCACCAACCAAAATAGACCAACTAGCTAGGAAGAGCTAGCGGAGACAGTTGGAGGGCTGCTGCAAAGCGAGGGGTTAACTAAATTGGGTTGACGTGGAGAGCGAAGCCCAAGACAGAAAAAATTGGAACCTTTTGTGCGGTGCAGGGTCTCCGATCCAATTGGATAAGGAGAAGAAGTAGAAGAAAAAGAAGAAGAAATGTATTAATAGGAAGTCTTAAACTTTAATAAACTAGACTAAACCACAACAAATACAGTTTGATACTTAGTTATTCTCAGAATAGCAACACGATTTGTGAGTTTCACCAAATCAACGGGTTATTTATTACAGGCCGAATTGTAAAACCCCCATTCCCAATACAATCACGATCCGCAGACGTGTTTTGTTACCCCGGCTATTAACACCCGCGCGGGGATAACATTTTTAATGATCATGTTTCCCGTTTTAATCCGCCCCGCCATAACTTACGCCAAAAGCAAAACAAAAAGGACATGAACAAAAGCAATGCGCGCAGTAAAAAAGTTTCGGTCGCAGCCCTGGTTGAGATTTGCTCAGGTTAAATTAAAAAAACAAATAAATCACATCAAAGGCCCCCTGACTTCATTACTGAAAAATAATGATTTCGAACAAAAATCTAATTTCGGTATCTTTTATGGGTTTATGGTGATCGTAGGTCAAATTTTAGATCAGCCCTAAATCAGGACGACCAATTAGAAGGCCAAAATGAGCGGCACGAAACCGTGACAGCTTTTTCACGTCATTCCATACTTGGCTTTATATTAAAAGTGTAATCTCACCTGTAACCTCAAATAATCTAGAATAAAGTTATAGACTGTGAATGCCTTCTTACAGGCTTACTACACATCACGGGACACTTGCATACATTCATTTATTTATTTATTTCAATATACGGCACAGAAGTACCTTTTACGTAATAATATATACAAGAAATCCAAAGAGTAGAACAGCAAAAAATTACAGAATTGACACAGTATAGATAGTTGTTTAAAGTTTAACAGTAATTTAGGAAAAGAGATGTGTAATATATACAAGGTTAAAAAAATAGGTATAATAATTTTTTTGTGATTGCGTTATGAATTCAGGATAGCAGGGTAAAGAGCTTTTAGTAACGAATCTTTATACTGTGCTAAACTAGAATTAAAAATATCAGGGATATGCATTCGATGAACACTGCATGATAGATAGTATAGGATTCAATCTTCTGATTTGAGTTTTCTAGGATATTTTTCCGTGTTTCAATGACCTTTCTGGCCGTCGTTTCGGATCCCATTGTAGGTTCTATCATCATTGATGATGTGTTGATGATGTTGTGGTTACGTTTGGCTTGCAATACTTTTTATTGTATATACTGATACTGTAAGCCAATAGTTAACCGAAGCATCACAAATACACATTACAATACACCAGCCCTGATTATGAACCCTGTAATGGGATTCAAAATGTCATCCAAATAGATTGTAGAAACATGGCAACTTCAAATTTAAAAAAAAAATCGAATTGTGAACTAAAATGTATTGACTAAAGGCGCAAGGGGCAAATATTATTTCAAAGTACGAATTTCCGAGGGTTTAGAATAATCGGGGTTAATTTACAATAAAATAAACATTTTGGGACTTGGGGGTTATAAAAATTTCTAATAAGGGAGAGTTTAGAATTATCAGGGTTCGAATTAACGAAGGTTTTACTGTATATGGAAAGAATAATGAGCCAATCAACATGCCGTATATTGTATCTGATGTGAACTGATATCAATAACCAATGTCATATTATGTATTCGTCACTTGCAAGTATCCGAAATTCGAAAGAAACTTAACAATCTCATCACCCATACCAATTAATGTATCACAAAGCATTATATTTTCATCTTATAAAGTATATTTAAATGTTTTATCATTTTACAAGAATGAAACCCATAATTTCCTGCTAAGGGAGAGTTATCTGTAGACCAGCGGAGCCATCGCGTTCGCTTGATCTTCACGTTTTTTTTATATTGTCTTTTGATCTGGAGTTACGAGCTTTTACATTTGAAGACCTCAGAACTAGAAGGAGCTTATCCAGTGGACTTATTCCTCTAACGTGCAAAAAACGAGTGTATTGTTAATTATATTTTACCGTGAATTTAATGAACGCAAAATTCATTAAAAAAATTATCCGCGATTCAAATATATAGAAGATAATTTGTTAACTATATATTAAGTTCTTCAATAACATCAAAACAACTTTGTGGTAACATATTGATAAAAGGAAAAAACTTCATGAAGGACAATGGTCCTTTTATCATCAACATGATAAATGGACTATTGACCCATAAATGTGTTAATGATTCAATAAACAGTAGTTTAATGCAGAGTTTTTTTTTTTAATTAAATGAATTAATTGATACACTTTTAAGAACATTGAAAAGACTGAAAAAATTTTTTCTAGCATTTCGTTTATTTGATAGGTATGGGGATATAAACAATATTATTTGTAACGAAAGTTTTAAAACTTATAGTAGTAAAAACAAATTTCCAAATAATCAATTTCCGTTTTTTATATTTCTTTTTACGATGTAAAGAACTTATATTCTGTACTATTTCAATATTCCATAGAAGAAGTATAAATGGAAAAAATATCCAAATTAAAAATAGGTTTTTTAAATGTTGATGATTTTACCAAAAATTTGATAGTAAAGTAGATTTTCTGATAGCACTATCGTTTCATATAAGAATTTTGTTAACATTACAAAAAATCATAATTTTGAAATGATTGTTTAATGCGCTTATATTTTATGTTCCTAAATTATAAATTACTAGCTGTAACCCGTCAAAAATGACAGGTCATTGGTTCGCGTCTTTGCTAAGCTCTTGTATACATTTATACTATCTTTTTTGCGGTTCACGGAGAGGCGGCCGTATCAATATGCGTGAAGCGGCCGGTTCGGGTTTGGTGGCCCAGGGTTCAACCCCCATCTCGGACAGCAAAATAATTATGTTTGATTAAGTATCAATATTTCTTAAACATATTTTTCGTATGATATTGTAATAATTTTAAATCAAATACATCATTAAATAATTTATATGGATGACCAGTAAGTACCAATGAGTTAGTTTGTTGTATCTCCACACAATGGTGAGGTAGTTTTAATAGAAATTAATATTATGTTCTGTCTGTGTTTGCTTCTGAAAAAAAAACTTATAATTTATACAACTTATGTTTCGCAAAAATGTAATCTAGTATCTCCGAGAACGTGATCTTGTTGAAACAATATAAAATAATGCTCTTTTAAAACCCTTCACATTTTTTTATTACTATTTTACTAGGATATTACAGAACTTGTTAATAACTACAATTTATTAAAATTACTTATTACATAAACTTGTTTAAATTGTCTAAAAAACATTTCAATGAATAATAATCTCACATAGAACTCTTTTAATTCTCAGGTCCTGTATTAGGCCGGCGATGCGGAGGTTTAGAGCGGAGGCAGTTGACACTTGGAAAAAATCGTAAATAAAACATTGTTTGCGAGAAGATGACGCTTACGTCCTTTATTTCATCGTGAAACAAAGCCTCTTGGAAGGTCTGAAATAATAATTAATTGCTCTTCCGGTTGTCTTGTACTAATTTTTTAAGATAGGCTTTTGAAACGAATTATATTCATTTTGTAAGTGCTTCGTTTCATCGAAGTAATAAACTCGAGGCAATTTATAAATGAGCTCCTTAATTCTTAAAAAATTTAATTACATTTTTAGTAGTTTTACAGCTTAGAATAATATAGTAGGTGCTGTTTATCGAAGAAACAGTAAAAAATAAAATAAGTTAAAATGAGTTATGAAGAAATAAATTTGACGACTTGTGTACAAGATATTTACAGGGGCGTGCAGTGAGAACATTAAAGCATACACGCCTTATCAATCCTCAATCAAGCGAATCGTATGGCGTGTGTTGTTAGCGCGCGAGTGATACCAGCGATAATACATCAAGATAGTATCTATATGTGAAGTTAAACAGAATACTTTCGAAAGTGATCTAAGCGATAGAAACAGCGTAATAAAAAGAGTTCTTCGGATGTATAAAATATGTATTAGAGAGTATTAAAAATAAATAGTGCGAAACAAGAAATTGGTTAATAGGAAGTTCTAGAAACATTTAGTTACCGTAAATTAAAGACAATGCTCTGATTATTAAAGAGTTAAGGTTATTATCACGGTCGTTAGACATATTTAACTGTAAGTGGTTACGTATTTTTTATAAGGAACGTATGTTTTTCCAAGAGACGATTCTCGACGTTTCGTTAAAAGTCATATTCAACGTCATCAGGAGAACGACCTGTCCCCGCGGAGGTATAGGGCGGACTGATTAATATTTCCGGGGGCGTTAATTATATTCACTTTGTTGTAGAGTGTTCCCTTCTTCTACGGTAGAGGTCGCCAGTGTGCAGTATGTACTAATTACGGCGGCGGACTTTTCTGCGATGTCTCTCGAAGGTTGAATCAAAGTCGTGAGGACAGGATGCCACAACAAAGTACATATAATTTTCGTCCCCGGAAACATTAATTAGTCCGCCCTATACCTCTGAGTCGTTCTCCTGATGACGTTGAATACGACTTCAACAAAACGTTGAGAATCGTCTCTCAGAAAAACTTACGGTTCGTATAAAATATCCGTAACCATTTACAGTTAAACAGTGCTCTGATTTAATTCGTATCCAGTGACTTTTTGTGAAAGTAATAAAAACTTTAAATTGTTTTAGTGTTTCTATTTGCCTCCCACAGCCACGTACACTGACAAATTTTTATGTCCGATTTTATCAATTTGTGCAAAAATTTGGTCACCCTCTTATGGTCATATACATATTTAATATTAATTGAATTCTCCTCTCTCTCTCTCTCCCACAAAGCAAGAATCTTTGTTGTCTGCCTGTGATGATTGTTTAGATTTTGTTATATTTTTGACGATGGAAACATACCCATTACGTATCTCTTACAAGTATTAAACAAAAATTGTTATTTTCTAGCGTCGCAGTGCAAAACTTTTCCCGCTGTTTGTTGTCGGATATAATGTTTTTCATTTTTGATGAAATGTGTTTACGTCGACGCCGCGCTTTACATATCAGAGGAGGAAATATTGCGGTAAAAAGGCATAAAAGTTACATTCGTGATAACTTTGTCTCACATAATGTTGAATGTCCCCGATGTACGTACCATTTTTATGCAATATCATCGCACACCTAAATAAATCTCCATTGTACATACGCGGTAAGAGTTCTTGCGTCAAATAGATAACTTAATCTATACTAATATATAAAGAGGTAAAGTTTGTAAGTTTGGACGTAGGAGGTTATTTCCAAAAATACACATCTGATTTTAAAAATTCTTTAATGGACTTGAGAGTGGACATAGATTAAATGTTATTCCTTTAAAATAAAAGGGCTTTTCGTGGTGAACTATATTACGACTAAAGTCGTCGAAAAAATGGTGGAGCGATGCGTTTTTTAGGAACGCTGTCTTAATAATAAGAGATATTTCTATAGAGAAGTTGAAGAACTCAAAAAGTTCTATAAAAAGTCCGCGACGACATACATTTTTATGTTAAGGTTAATACACAAATTGATAAAATATGACTAAAAGTTACTAAAAACCTACGCATGCGAAGCCGCGTAGTAAGCTAGAATGCGACCACTATAAATTGGCGTGCGAGGGAGGGCGTCCCTGTCGCGTAACAAAAGTTGCCAGGGTGTAAATTTATTATACAATACATAATGTACAGAATGTCCGGTGACCGGTGTCGTAGCCTTTAACAGAAATTTTGTCGGGCAGCACTAAAGAAACCAATCCGTAATGGCGGTCGTTCAATCTGTCAAACTGTCAAATGGTAATATCGGTCCATTATTTACCTTTTCAGCTTCGCAAAACTTTAATACTTCTTTGGCAATTGTTTTTGCACCTTCCCGGACTGTTAAGGATGTTTTGGACATAATAATTCAGTGTATATTGGTAATCAAGATGTCACAGCTCCCGAGCAAATACAAAATTGTACTGAATGACAGGGCGAGAGGCTACCGCCGGGTGCGGGCGGGGCGGATTTTAGTTCCAAAGTCGCCGCACGCCAAGTTACGTTGGTCAAGCAATAGTGATGAATAAATGGATAAATAAATAATATCTAAATGTTAATATATTTCAAATTTCTATATGTATTCTACTGGTAAGCGAATGTATTTTATTGCGTAAAGTAATTGAATTTTTTATCTATATTATATTTTTAATTTTTAAAAAAAAAATATTTTGTTTATTTAGACAATATCATTATTGTTCAGATTCCATTGTTGGACACAACGAATTAATCTGACTACTTTAGTTACATTATTTGTAATGTCCTACATTACATTATTTGTAATGTTCTACAATAATTTAATTTTCATCTCCCTCTTTGCAAGATCGACTCTAAACAAAACTCATTGATCTACAGATCCACAAATTCACTCAAATCAAAACCACATTAATATTTTAAACTTGACTCATTCGGGGCATAAAACGAAAAATAACATCAAACCGCACCCAAACTAGTTTATGTTTCCATATACCCCCATCCTTCCTTCTTTCCTCCTAATCCTCCTTCCAACTATGCCCTTCCCACCCCTTCTCAACATATTTTGAAACCATAAATTATCTATTGTTCGATAGAGTGAGGAACGAACAAATTAGAAGTGAATGTAATGCTGGCTGTAGTATGGTAGACAGAATAAAGAAAGGAATTCTGTTTGGTCATGTAGAACGTATGAGCGAGGAAAGGATGGTTAAGAAAATATATGGGGTGAGTGTTGAAGGCAATAGAAATAGAGGGCGTCCACGAAAGACCTGGCATGATCAAATTCCACAAATATTGGTGGATGGCCCTGTTAAAAGCCTCAACAACCTATAGCTAAAAGTGATGTGCCAAGATCGAAAAATATGGCGCTCTATCCTCTCTGCCTACCCTTGTGGGGAAACGGCGTGATAGTTAGTTAGTTAGTTAGTTCAATTATCTCATACTGTCACATTTTGCTAATATCGTGAATAATCATCAGCGGAAAGTTCATAATCGGCATAATTTACTATTTTTTATCTTATGTATGTTAATTTAAGATTTGCTATTAACTTAAAAAATATATATAATAAAATTCACTGAAATTAAAATTAAACAAATGAAATGTTTAAGTTCTCGTTGTGTATGCTTAAATAAGTAAATCAAAAAAGTGGAAAATTATGAAAAAGTACATTACACAGGTATGAATATATGAATAAGTCAAAATCTGGTTTAATTTAAAAAATGTACATTATTTAACAATATTCTAATTTACATAGTTTAATAGCTAAATGCACTTTGATGGCGTGTTATTAACTTTTTAAAGTAAATTAGATTTTTTTTATTATTGTTAGATATTCCGCTCTATCTAAGGCACATTATTGATTGTCAATAAAACTATACTTTAAATTTAATTCTTCATTCAAAAAAACTTTTTTTGCTTTGTATTTTTTTCTTCCCCTACCTCGATTCTTCCATATCGGAAGAAATAAATGAAAAACGGTTTCGGTTATATTTTTTATATTTAAATTGTGAACGTTGCATTTAGACATAATTATTAATATTATAAAACTTTCAAACCTTATTTAAACAACTTTAAAATAATTAAACAGATGAGTATCACCTTCATGACGGACACACACTTACACTTAAAACAGTTGGTATGTATCAAAACCCATCGACCTTTAACCAATCAAAGTACTCGTAGTTTTGAAAAAGTATGTTAATTTTAATTAATTAACAAATATAGAAACGATTGCAGTTGTTTATAAATAAATAATATAGTTAAGAGTACACCAGCAATCAATATTCAAAATAATTTAAAGTTAAATATATAATATAAAAATAATGAATGATAAAATTTATATTTACCTGTTCAACCCATAAGTTTGTCGTCATAATTTGATTCTTCAAGTTCTGTAACAATAAAAACATTAAAAAATTTACAATCTGTAGTACAATTGTGCTGAAAAATATTGTGGTACATATTTTTTTTTACCAATTATCTCACACTAACATAATTACACTATATTAACTAGTATACTCTATATACTAGTATATGAGTTACCTCTACTCTTACATTTACTAGTATGTAGAGTAAACAGAAAGACTTGGTTAAATTAAACCACAGATATAAAAATTCAAGCTCACAAAACACACACATACACATACACAAACATACACACAAACACACACATTCACATATACGCACTAAAACACATCACCATTAAGTAATTTCATAGATATTATTGTAAGTGATTAATAGATGTATGGAGCAGATATTTTTCAAATTTTTCAATCTTATTCGTTGTAAAACATATTAATGCTTTGTAATCTTGAATTCGAATAAATAAAAAATAAAAATAATAATAAATAAAACTTGTCGACGAGCGATATATAACTTGTCTATTATTTACTTTTTATTTTCATACAAATTTAATATTTAATTAAATAGTGTAAATATCATTAATTGTATAAGTAGTACATTTATTTAGATAAATTAATACCTTTATAATTAATTGATGTATTTATACACGCGTACATTATCGAAATTCCAAGTAGTTTGTATTTAAACCTATCAAAAAACATAGATGGTAGAAAAAATATCAACTTACAAATAAATAACCGGTTAAAGGTTATTTATTTGTAAGTGATAATATGTTAAAACAATTATAGTGACTGAAATTCTAAAATTAATTGATGCAAAAATATTTTTATCTGATATTTTTTATTATTAAATCATAAATGGTATGCGATGATAAAATTGAAAATAATAAATAAATTGGTTTTTATAACAATCTTCTTAGTATATTAAAAACTAAACAAAAATATCCATTATTAATATTTTATCCAACAGATTTTGGAAACATTCTTCTTAGTGTATTAAAAACTAAACAAAAATATGCATTATTACCTTTTGTTCACAAAATTCAATGTTAAATATGATTTTAAAATATAATTCTAATTAAAAATAAGAATATACTGAGGAAGAAAATAATTCTTAATAATGTCATAAACAAAGTAAATAATGAATAAACGTTAAGTATTTCCAGTAAATATTAAAACCATGAAAATTATTTTACTTTATTTGCGTTAAACTTCTCCTCTTTTTAAATATTTACAATTTTATTTTAAATAAGAAAATCACGTTATGATTTTGGTCTTTTTATTTATTAGATGATGTATATACTGTCGTCGTGCTTATATTTTTATTCACGGACATCATATATGGGGAATACTAGCAAAGGCAGCACTATTCAAAAAAAAATTAATGCAGTCTTCGAGGATCACTAATATATAATATACTAAATTTAAGATTTTAGAGGAAACATAGCCTATAAATGTATAGAAAACATGATTTTAGAAGGGATAGATACATAAAATCAAGAATTCAGTTCATTTTAAATTAGTTATCCTCAGTGACTGCATTTTTACATTTTTTTAATTTTTTGCATATTGCTGCATTTTCTTTTATACCCCACATATATATTTAATAAAAAAATAACTGTAAAGTTCTTTAAAGGTCTCCTGTATACTTTAGTACTGTAAACTAATAAATATTCAATACATTTCGTTAATTAATTCGGGAGACAAGATACGACGGTAAATACAAAAATGTTTAGGAAGTTTGTACATCGATACACCGTCCAGTGGGAGTTCTGTGCGGTAACAAGTCGGAAAGCACTTACTTAACCAAAGTTGCGGGTAAGTTACACCGAAGCCAGGTGAACTAGTCACCCCTGTACCACTCTAATCCTGCCGCCACGTACTGCAATATGCACTGCATGTTAGAATACCGGCAGACACTTCACTCGCTATATTGAAGTTTCACTTTATGACGGCGAAATGTACCGACTCTCAAATAATTTTATTGCTCTGGGAAAAATTTTCTGAAAATGTCGTAGACATGAATTACATAGACGCTTTACTTATTTATTTAAAATATATATTTATTATATAAAAATATATACATTAAAATAAAATAGAAAATTATAACCAGTTAAGTTTCACTAAGTCTTGAAAAATACATATGGCTCATATGTGAGGTATAAAAGCAAGTGCAGCAATATCCAAAAAAATCGAATGCGGTCATCCAGGATTACTAATTTCTAATGTACTGAATTCATGATTTTACAGGAAATATAGTACACCTATATATTTATAGGAAATATGATTTTAGATACATAAAAACTAGAGTTCAATACATTTTAAATTAGTTGTCCTCGGTGACTGCACTCAAAATATTTTTTTTAATTTTTTGGTTATTGCTGTCTTTGCTTCTACTTATTAAAATAATAAAATTAAAATTAACACACCAGAGAGGGTGGGGAGGAAAAGAAGGATTTGGGAAATGGAAAATAAAGTTTAAAATAAATAAGTCTTTATGATGGATGTTTATTTGGTATAATTTAAGATATGTTATATTTTTTTTATGATTTCTCTTCTTTGTTATTAGTTTTATAAAGTAAATCGTTGCTAAGAGAAACCCACTGATAAGCATATGGTTTATGGGAACGCTGCTAAAAATGTAATAAAATACTTTTTTTCCATTGTTAAATGATTCACCATTAAGTGGATCTATTAATAAAGCTTTTTTTAATTAATTATGTGCTACAATGTATTTGCATTAAACATTCAAATACCATCTAATTCATACTTTCTACGTCCTTTGAAATCCATCAAAGATACAAAAAGGTTTTAATTTCCCTCTCTGTTGAGATCTATGGTGGTGGGTGGCCAAAAAATTGCTTTCATTTCAGTAATGAAAGGGATGATCAATCGTTTTTGGCATTTACCGAGCCTTTTTTCTATATTTACATAAGGTTTTCTATATTTATTTAGTCTTTGATGAGGTGAGTTCAATTTGATGAACGTGTGTACATGGTTATTAGAATGTTTACATTCACGTTTACGTATTTCTAAAATATTGACGGTTAAAATTTCAAAGTAAAATGTGGATGTTTGGCAGAAGAAAACCAAGTGAATTGGAAAAAGAAAAAAAAAACTTAAATAATTTTCTGCAATTCAAATTTAAATATATTTTGATATACTGTACATTAACACGCACGAGGAGCGTCACCATAAATTAATCACCACATTTAATGTCAAATAAACAAAACAAAAATTTAAATTGGAAAGTTAAACTGATTTTATGCTTCGGAAAGTCTGAAAACAATATTACTAAATTGACTACATAGCATAGAGCGAAATGTACAATGTAAATGTACTGTTTAAGCATTCGAAATGTAATTCAAATTAAGATGTAGCCAGAAGACAGAAGCGTAAGGGAAACAGAAGTACCGGTGCGGTGTAGTGAAATAGGATGGTGGTTAATGAAATGGTTTTTCGCAGTCACTTGCGTACAGTGAAGTCGTCGGATGAACAAATGTTAGAAATCGTGAGATTAAATCAGCCAGTCTGTGCCTTGTCTCTCGCGTCTACAGCAAATGAAACTCAAAGAAATATTTCGTTACCCTGAATGGGATAAAATTGACCGAAAGTGATGAGGAAGTCACGCGGAGTGATCTCCTGAACGTTTCCGAGAATATCGTGATAAAGAACGCGCTAAAAATCCGCGAGTCACGTTTTCAAAATATTTACAGAAGTATTCTATCTGATTTTGCGAGAACGGCAAAAATACATTTGGGTAAAAATTACAGTTTTGCAGAAAATATATTTATATTTATAAACGAATTTCTAAAACACGATCGGTGCCATTGTTTTATTTTAATAAAATATTATGACTGTCTCGTACGCGGCAGACATGCCTTATGTGGGACAATTGGATGCTCGCTCCCGGCGGAATAAATATTTAATTTCAAGCACAATTCTAGGCACAACATGAAAAGAAAATTCTAAAATAATAATCTAAAATATAATTTTTATATAAACTTTGTACTAAACACACAGCATATTCGAGTTATTTTTTACTACTTTAGTTTCGAGAGTAACACTCCTTCTTATCATCAGGTAACATAATATATATAACATCAGGTAACGTAGGTAACAGTTAATAATCAACTTAAATGCAAAATTTTATTAATCAATTCGGGTACGGCAGGAAGGCGCGGATTCGTTTGGCTATTAACGGAAACAAATCGAGGATCGAAGAAGTGTTTTGAAATGTGATATTGTTCATAAGTATATTTTCCGATTTTTTAGGATTTCAACGGTTTCTAAATCATTCACTATCGATCTTTTATGAGAAGCCGAGTAGAGTAGTTTTAATTTGTAACAATCGAAAGAACGGTTAACTACGTGGTTGGCGAATTCCAAGAAATTGTTATTTTTAGGCAACGATGATGTTCTTTTATTATTATATTTAATTTACTCGCGATTTGGAAAATATATTTTTTATCACAGCCTCCGAAAGTTATTTGATATATCCTGCTATTTTACAAAAATACCTTTTTTTATTTTTAAATATAGAAGAATTTTACCAAGACTATTTATTTTGGAAAATGGGAATCTAATGTGAGTAAAAAATAACTTTAGTAGATATCGGACTATTGTATAATTTTTTTTTCACCAAAGAGTGTTGTTGTATACGTAAATTACTTTAAGTATCCGAACCTGCAATCGGATCTATTGTCATTGGTTTGCGGTACGTATCAATCGTGTCTTTACGAGAACATGGAATACGTGTCACATCAATATTCTTACTATTTTCAATTTGTGAGAGTATGGATGTGACGCATATTCGTAAGAAAAAAGGAAAATAATAAATAACTTGCTGGTATCCTGGAATGGGACTCGAACTACCGACCACTGGATCTCTAAACGAGTGTCTTGTTTGTTTCATGCACATCTACTTATTTCTAAATCGAAATTATTCGTGTGTATAAATCTAGTCCAAACATTAATTTGTAGCTTCATTACGAAATAAAATTTAAAAAAAGGTTAGTATGATATTTAGTGGCCAAATGACGATAGTTCGAGCCTTATCTTCAAGGATCAGCATTTGATTCTGTTTTGCAAATTTATGTTAATTAGAAGGAATTTTTAATATTTAAACGCTTTAAAATGAATACTATAAATCTACAAACTAATATGATTTATCATAATAATATCCGTTTAAGTACTTCAATATCCCATTTAAATATATATTACTGTTGTTCAGCAATAATGTTCAGCAATAATACCATGGAAAATTTAAACTAAAAAAAAACTCACCCATAAAAACCAAGTTTTTATTATACTCCCTTTCTCATTTGTATGTAAATTTCGAAAAATCCAAAATTATACGATAATAATTAAAAAAATTTAAACATAAATTTTTTTAGATCATTTTTATCGCTGCCACGAGTCTGCTTGCAAAGTTTCAGCTCGATTAGATCACGAAAAAGGGTTAAAAATCGATCCAAAGTTTTTTCGGCAGATAAGCAGATGCTGCGAGTTAAAAAAAAGGGTGTTATAAAGATAACCTATTTTTTAATTAGATACTGTAAACCTAACATTTATCAAATGAAACATTAACTAATCCAGAAAATAAAATTCACTATCTGATGGGGGCGTTGCCGCAGTCACAGTGGGCGTGGCAGGATATAAAGATATTGAAATCGAGAATATATTATAATAAGGGTTATTTATAATATTTTATATTAAAAGGTAGGGTTCGATTTACAGTAAAGAGATGATTTAAAAGTTTATATGTGCCTCTTTTACTCTATTGTTGTAGATAACGAGCAGTTAAGCAATCGGCGATAGCTGAATACAGCACCGAATACCGCAGCGCGGGTATAACTTGATGGCCGCTACATGGCCATTGCTATTTGCTTGCTCATTGATAGTACGCTTCGTGACTGGTAGTGACTGCTGCGCGGCCATTGGTATCATTATATGAATGTTTTAGGAACGCATACGGGACAAAAGATATCCGTTATTTTAAGCGACAAATAGGCAAATGTTCACAGTCAGACGCGTATTTTATTTTGTTTTTGCAAAGACACGATCGTCAAATCTAAACTACTCGTTCAAACAACGTGGGGCAATTTGGGGCAATTTTTATCTACATAAAATTTCCCAGAAAATGAGCAAATTAATTTTGATTAGAATTCAACAAATTTAAAGAAAAACATTTTTTTTCTACTTTTGAATGTCTTATTACACATTGTCATTTTATTTTTTCGGTTTTGTTTTCTTTGGGATATTAATAATTATTAAATAGTTTTAAAAATAAGATTTTGAGGTTATGTTGTACACCGTTCCGAAAAGGGGGTGTTAAAGGGCTACTGATCAACTACAAAATATAAATGGCTTTCTTGTTCCGTTAGTTGTGTGGATAGATTTTCGAGAATAGTCGTAAATAATTTTGTTGATATTGTTATACCATGTCGGACATGCTCAGATGGTTTGGTCATGTGGCACGTATGAACGAGGAAATGATTGTTAAGAAAATATATGAGGCGAGTGTTGAAGGCAACAGGAATAGACCGACCAATAGAATGACCAGATACAACAAGTGTTTGAGGATGGCCCCGTTAAAAGCCGCAACAACCGTAGAACTTGTAAAAGAAGATGTATGAATGTGGCCGAAGCAAAAGTGGTGTGCCAGGATAGAAGAGTGTGGCGTTCAATCCTCTCTACCTACCCCTGCGGGGAAACGGCGCGATGGTTGGTTAGTTAGTTAGTTATGTCGGACACCTTCTTGATAGGTTATTCTGAATAGGTAATGTTGGCAGCACTTTAAGCTTTACGACACCATCTTTATATTGTCCATAGACTGAAAACTCCTCCAAATTCTCCAAGCTCTCTTGCCTGATTGTTGTCTAGAGCAATCTTCAGAGGTTTGAGATTATTACATATTATTGTTCAATTTCTGTAGTCGTGTTTTGTAATACTGTTCATGATAGTTGTGCATGTTAATTATTGTAATGTTGTATTCTGTCTAGTATATCTTGACAAGTGTAAGTTGAAACTTAACAATAAGTTAGGGCTGCCAAAAATGAAATTAACCAATTTGTATAAAAATATAGCGTCTGTCATAATTCGTTTATCTAACAATTAGATTAATTAGATAAGATCCGGGTTATCGAATACTAGAAAGTAAAATTAAAAAATTATAAGAAGTAACTGATTAATCGAATGAATTTGTATTAAATGCGTTAGGTTATCTGTACGTAAATATTGTAGTGTGGTAACCACAGTGGTTATTTACAAGCATATTAGTGTAACACGCGATTTAAATAAAATGTGTAAAGGAAAGTGGGATTAATTCGTGCTGCATATTCGACGCAGTATAATACGAATCGCACAATAATGATTCATATTCCTGTTTTAGTAACACATATAATCCAATAGGATTGAGACAGAGAGAAAGACCAGGACGGAGGTGAACTAAATGAGGAAGACCAGTGCACTAGACGATAAAAGTTAAGGTTACAAAATGGATGTTGCTCTGTTTCAAGTGCGCTTATGGACGTCCGAGTCCTTAACCTCGCTCAAGAAGAATAAGAACAACTACTCGGATGTGAAAAAAATTGTACGCACTTGTGTTTCTCTATCTAAAAATCTCTTCAATACTTGGATTAAATATTGAGAGTCAACATAAGTTGTACAACAAATTAGTCAAAAATCTCCTTTATTATTGACAACATCTTACCAATGTTCTACACGTGTTTTGATGCTTCTGCGATAAAAATCATATATTCTCTTGATTGAACGCGAACAGAATGAGGTGTAGAAACTGCTCATTTTGTCAATTTGACATATCATTTTTAAGATCTTTAATTAAATTAAATAATACATTTAACATAAAAGCGAACACAATATCTTGTGGAGCAGAAAATTGTCTTTCGGACAAAGTAAAATCTCTACCAATTTATTTTATTTTTGTCGCGCGTCATAAAATTTATAAAAACGGCTACTACTTACGCTAATACTCCCCATAAACAACCTCCTTCATTCTTCTCATATAACATATAACTTTCCGCGTAGAATCTTTGTCGACTTTTTCCCATCTTATCAATCTAAATATTTCTGTATTTTTGTTTTATTTAATATTTATCGTAAATTTCAATTTATACTCACATATTTTAATTTTTTTTATTTATTAAATTTTAAAATAAAAATAGCAATGCAAACACGGAATACGTGTCACTTCAATATTCTTACAATTATCAAACAAGCTAAGAAAATAGGACTAACTTGCTGGTGTCCTGGAATGGGGTTCGAACCACTAACCCCCACCAATCACAAGGCGAGCATCATGACCATTACACCAACAAGTTACTCGTTGTTTGTATGTTATCATTTGCGATGTATTCATCAGACAATCTCATTAAACCCGGATAAAATTTGTGATTTACTATCTTTGGCTTCTTATGGTTATTAAAATTAATAGGAAACTTTTACAGCCCTTCTACCATTTAACTTACACAACATCCGTTTCGTTTATGACTCGGACCTCTCCCTCAGCGTAAAGGGCGGATTGTTACGAGTATACTCATGTAAAAATAAAAAATCGTCACCAGTATCTGTATTAGTGCCAGGTCTTTGTAGCATTGAAATTGTAAGGTAAACGTCTGAAAACAAAAGATAGGCTGCAGGGTTTATGGATGCCTAAGGAAGAACAATAAATCTCAAATTTCTCCCCGACTAAAACACAACCCTTGCTGAAATTTACTTTCATTCAAAAAAATATTGGAATTTTTAGGTATTGAGACTAAAGCCGATATTTTATACAAACCGTGAAGATATTGTAGCAAGATGTTAAAAAAAATTACGCATTGTCCGAATTCCTTGTAACATGCCATAACACTATCAAAAGATAGTGTTATGGCATGTTACAAGGCAGCGAGAACCTTTTCCTAAACACTATAATAATCTATAAAATTAAAAATACCAGCATTTTCGGGTATAAATACGGCGCCGGCTGCGGCGCAGTTATATTCGCATTTGACAGATCGTTACCGCGCGAAGTTGCGTGACCGCGAGCCGCCAGACGACGCCCAATGTGGCCAGTCGTGAGGGAATCGAAGCGATAAATAATGTGAATAATCGAGCGAAGTACCTAATTGGCGAAATAAATAAATGCGATAAATACTGCGAGAACTGTATGGAATGTTCTAGCGAGTGTTAAATACGTATTACCCAGTGATAATAAAGTATTCATTTACGAGTGATATACTGCGAAAATGTGTGATTAAGTTTAATTCGTTTTGCACATTAAGTAATGAAATAATCATTAATTAATAAATCGCTAATTAATTCCTAATGTATTTATTCATTCCTCCCGTAGCCACGACATATTTATACTATTTATGTTTTTGTTTCTATACTTAAAAACATTTGTTGGATAGTAATATAAACCATAAATCTTTAATTCACATATTTATTTACTCGAGACTTTATTTTACAAAGCATCTAAAATTTACGAGTTGTAAAATTCTTTCAGAACTAAGCTTTTAAAGCAGTACTTTCAGATAGTGTCGCAATAAATTTTTAATCTACGTAGGGCCAGACCAATATTTTATAACAATTTAAAATCTTATTTTTAATCTTCCTTACTGGTTTACCCGTAAGGCCGTTTCCCGTAGTGTAGGCAGAGTAGATGGAGCGCCACACCCTTCTTTCCTGGGTGTCGCTCCATCCACAAACCATCTTCCAGTATCTGTATTATCTGGTTATGCCAGGTCTACCGATACTTTTGATATCCACACTCACGTCATACATTTAATCTTTTACAATTTTTTCCTAAATTGTTCGTTCAATATGATAGAACTACCAAGGCGACATTTTTTGCATGCATTTATTAAATTCTCTTTATCAATTTTGTGGTGATTTTTTTGAATTTTGTAATTGATTTTTCACCAATTAGTCGACTAACTGTGAAACTTTCAACATTTGCGTAAAGCTGATGACTTTACATTAATAAATCATTGTAGAGGCGATTTGGTCTCTATTTCTATTAAAATTAATAATCACGTCACTCACAAGCAAGATCCGTAGAAACATCTGAAGAACATGTCGTTCGTAAATTTGTTTTATACTTCAAAACAACATATTTAATATTTGGATACTGCATGGGTGATATTAAAAAATCGAATACGAATGTACGCAGAGAGCGTATAAAAGCAAGTCTTCAATTTTTTTAATATACCTACTTGTTTTAATCCTATTTATTTTGCACATATTTTTAAGATCTATTTGTCAGCATTACAAATTACCTGAAAATCTATACTAACGTATGATACAATGTACGTATGATACAAGTTATTATATAAAATACATATAGAATCATTTTGATACAGCACATAATATGTTACAGTATACGTGATACGTGATAGAGTATGCCTTTAATTTTTGCAAAAAATTACCTTCTATATACACTATACCGCTAGCTTACTCGCGTGGCTTAGCACGCGTAGATTTTTAGTAACTTTTAGTCATATTTTATCAATTTGTGTATTAACCTTAACATATAGATATTTGTCGTCGCGGACTTTTTGAGTTCTTCAACTTCTCTATCGTTGAGGAAGCGTTCGTAAAAAACGCATCACTCGACCATTTTTTCGTTAACTTTAGTTGTAAAATAGGTCACCACGAAAAGCCTCTTTATTTTGACGGGATAGTATACAGCCTATGTCCACCCTGAAAGTCTACTCTAAATATTGCTCAAAGAATTTTTGAAATCGGATAAGTACATTCGGAGATTACCTCCTACATTACTTCTTTATGTATTAGTTATACATAGATATAGATTTACAAAATCTTTGTCCGTTTTTTTTCTTTTTAGTTTATAAACCATGGTAATAAATTATTATTATCTTGAGTACCTCTGAGACCATCAAATAAGCAGTCAACAATTTTCGCGATGGTATCCTCATCGGGTAACATTAATCATCTTTATTCCGCCGAGTGATTTAAAAATTATCATTAAACAGCCATTATAATCGCTTTTCTGATTCGCGGGGAGAAGAATAAATAATTCATTTCCCACGTACAAATTACATTGACGATATTTCAGCTGACGGTAGCTATGACATAGAAAATGTTAATGGGTGAATTATTTTGAAAATGGAATTTTGTATGCAAAAAATATAATTGTTAGTCATATGTACTTTTTCATATATCACTCTTTTTCAAATTTGGCTTCTCAAGTTTAATATATTGCTTAAATAAAATATTTGTCCTATTCCAAAAAAAATGTTTTTTTTAATATTTCATATATTTTTACATCATGATAATTTTTAATTAAAATATTTTTTAGTGGTAGGTAATTGTCTTGTTTTGTACAAAAAATATTTCAGCTTTCACATTTATTATCATATCACTGTGCGTGAGACAACTAAATGTAGGCACAAACTTGAAAAAAAATGGATTGCATTTGAATAACGTAGTAGTGACACGTGAAAATTTAAATAAAAAATTAATCCGATATATTATAGATGTCTCATAGAGACGAAGCTAGTATAGGCATTGCCGTTAATAATGAGATATTTTTTTATTAGAGTTATTAAAATCAAATTATTCATATTATAAACGCTTATGACATTCATCATAAATATTAACATTTAAATACGCCTGAAAATTATTTCAATTTTTTACTCCTTTTGAGATCAGTTTTTGTATATTCAGATTTTTATAAGTATGTTATAATTTTTCAAGAACACAATACTGGTTATCCCGGGGGAAAATCATTTAATTGATTAATGTTGATGATAAAATCCAGTATTATGTGCATAAAAATTTTTAACATACTCAAAATATTTCGAATAATTTAATTGTCCAAAATATTTCTACATAGCAATTCTTTCAATATTGTCACAAAATGGTAGAAGTAGTAAGAATTGCAAGTAATCAAAAATCCGTTAAGAGTAAATTGGAAATTACTACAGAGATCTGGGACAATCCACTAGATTCCGGAATGTTCCAGAGCATCGATTCTTATAAATACGCGGCGGCGTCACGCCGCGCGGACAGTTTTGTGTATTTTGACAATCGAGACGCGACCATAGAAACCAGCAAACCCGCGCGTTTCATCTCATACAAGCGAGAGATAAGAAGTAAGGCGAAAGAAAATCTAACGGGTGTTTGGAAATAAGTACAATCATAGACGTGCGAATATTCAACAGACAAATATAAATTGTTCCATAGACGAGTGATTTGTGCGAGATATTTTGAATTAAGTAATAGATCTGCAGTTAAATTCAAACCCAGTGATTAAAGTTAATTAATAGAAGTGTGTTTTCATAATAATTCATTCTTGTGTAGAACCATCATAAATAAGTTGGTACCGAAACGTTTCTTAAAAAGACATGATTGCCAAATATGAGATGTATTCTTCAAATTTGTTCAACTTATTCATCTTTTGCGTAGTATCTTAACAGATAAAACAGATTTCATCTTGAAATAAAATGAGATCTCATCTCTTTTGTTATGTTCATTTAATTTACGTACAGTCTGCGAAGAATCTTGAACTCGTATGGAATATGGTCTTAAAAACAAGCTAACTGAGCACAAATAAAAATATTACTATCTTTATATGAATTTTACAAAAACAAAATAAAATAACTAGCGATAATCTCTGTTTCATGATATTATATGTGCACATGTTTTAATTCACGCTATTAATAAAAAAAATCAAAATAAGTTTAGTCTTTTTGTTTAGATGATAGACTATTTTAACCACTGAATATTTTGTGTAAAATGAACGTTTTATATTTTATTATTTGATACGATTTTAATTTTTAATTTCAAACAGCTAACAAAATTTATATTACACAGCTCAAATTGAATACATAATTCATACATTGTTACTTTTGTACTTAATAATTATGTTCAAACATAACTTTAACGATATAGACATCAAAAATATAGGTTTTAATTTCGATATTTTTGAGTATATTTTCCTTTACTCGTAAAATATAAAAAAATGCGATTACGTTTCACCAAATTAATTTTTAAAAATTGCTTTGAAAATAATTTATATTTAATAACAACCATCTAATCTATTTTTTATAAATTCGTTTCGATATATCATTTTCTGTACGACCTCAAGAATTATATAAACATTTCCATTATTTTATATTTACTTACTACACCAAAAATATTAAATATATGACTTGAATTGATTTTTTTTTAGAAATCACACAAACGTAGTTTTTATAATTGTATTTAACTTCGGTACGTACATAAAAAAAAATTTTTAAAGATTTATGAATCCGTCGCTTTATCACACCAGGTCAAAAATCACGTCGTATTGATTTGCAAGAGCGTGTGATAAATTTTAAACAGCTCGGATTCGACAACGTAAGACTTCCAACGCAAAGCAGAATTCAAAAAACTTATTTTACATTTGATCCTAAATTCATGCATGCATAAGTGTACAAAAATTATTTTTAAAAATAATTCTTTAAATTTAAAATATTCTTAGTATTATAGTGTAATGAGATGATAGAATCTGGAAGAATTACGCACTATCGAAATTTCTCACAATCTCTATAATGCTCCACAATACTCTGAAATCAACTAGAACATTATCTTAAGCTCTGGAAACATCGATAAAACAATAACCTATATAAAGGGACCGGCCGGCTATTGCCCAATCAGTTGAGTCAAAGTTAATTGACGGCGACAAGTCCACAGACAAAGCGAAATCGTGCAGCGTGTATTGCTAGCGCTTGGTGATTCCAGCGATAGATATTCGGCGCAAGTACCTACAGACAAATGAGAAATTTTTATAATTAGTGCGAATTAAGAAACAGTTTAATAAATAGGGTGTGAATTATTCCTAAAATCTTTAGTGACTGTGAATTTAAGAAGAACTCCAACTTTTATGTACCAGTTTTAGAATATCATAACAACATCTTTACCTATAAAACTCAATGTCTGTCTGTTCTCTATACAAATCCACACCGTTTGTCCGATTCAATTCAAATTTTGCATACTTATGCTTTAGGACCCGGCGGGTAACTTAGGCAACATTTCCTCCCTATTCTCTTACCCCTTCCCCTCCCCTGACATATTTTCGATGCAAACCTGTACTGTTTGACTGATCGGACTCAAAATTTAGAAACTTATTCTTTAGGACTCGGCGGGTAACATAGGAAACATTTCCCCCCTATACTCATACCTCTTCCCCTCCCCTTGACATATTTTAGATGTAAATCTGTACCGTTTGACCGATCGGACTAAAAATTTGGAAACTTATTCTTTAGGACTCGGCGGGTAACGTAGGCAACATTTCTCCCCTATTCTCATACCCCTTTCCCTCCCCCTGATATATTTTCGATGCAAATCCGTACCGTTTGACTGATCGGACTCAAAATTTGGAAACTAATTCGGGTAACATGTGCGATATTTCCTTCCTATTCTTTTAGCCCTTCCCCTCCCCTGATATATTTTTGATGCAAATCTGTACCGTTTGACCGATCGGACACAAAATTTGGATAGTTATTCTTTTGGACCCGGCGGGTAATATATGCGACATTTTCCCCCAATTATTTTACCCCTTCCTTTCCCCCTAATATATTTTCAATGCAAATCTGAACCGTTCGACCGATCGGACTCAAATTTGGGAAACTTATTCTTTAGGACCCGGTGGTTAACATTGGTGACATTTACCCTTTATTCTTTTCCCCTTTCCCCTCCCCTGATACCTTTTTGATGCAAATCCATACCGTTCGAATCGAAACATTGTTTACCCTCACAAATTTATTTTAAACTTAATCCTTAACCCGTGCAATTCCGGGTATGAACAGCTAGTTTGAATATAATTCTCAAATTTATCACAATGTTATACGTGGTTCTACGGACGACTTATCATCTGTCAGTTGCCATCGAATCGTTGAATTATTCTAAACTCAAAGTAACCTATTGTCGTCGAGCCATTGTGAACTGTTTTTGGGTTCGTAAATCGTTCAGTATTTTGGACCAACTTCGTAACTCTTTAAACAAACTAACATCAAGCCATTGAATCTCAGCTTCTTTGTAGTATCTCTTGAAGTTAGATCTCAGATGAATGGTGGACCACCCGGTTTCTAGGTGCGACCATTAAGTAAAAATTTGTACAGTTATCTTGAGTGAGCTCAAGGTCCGAGTACAGCAGTGTTTTCTCTTAATAGGATCAAGAACGCTGACCCTTCAAAGTTCTTTGTTTTCTAATACCCAACATACATAAAAAAATTCCTGTCTCATAACTCCATGTTGTTTCTCATATCAACTAAAAACTAAAGTCTATGGTAAATCTTGTTAAAAATGCTAAATTTTGACGAACTTTATTATTAAATTTTAAAAATATATATATTCCATCATTTATCGAGATTTTCAAATATTTAAAAAATGTGTGGAATTATCAATATAATAAATTAACTAGTCCAGTAGTAAAGCATTGACAGTTACCCAATTTATCGTAATATGCCAGTTATCAGCATCTGTTTCAATAGATTTTGAGCGATTGTTTTTGCTTGCGCGCTCCCGTATTATCAAAATATTTAACGGACTTGAAAAAGTTTTAATACCTGAATTCTTTCAAAATCCATCGCGCTTTGTTTTGACATGCAAGGACTCTAGGGACAATGGAGGTTATTCGCGACCGACTCGCCCGGTTTTTGTCTCTGCGTGTTGTATTGACGAAGGCCGAGCTTTAGCATAAAATAATGCCAACCAGGCGGCGAACGTGCTGGGCCGATATGGAAGCTTTTGCGCGTAGAACGGCTCAGGGTATGTGGTGGTCCCTTCATTGCATGCTTTGAATGATTTTTTTATAATGTATCAGCTCGAGGTTCCATTCCACACGTTATGATAGGCTTGACACACCCATCTTACTGTCAGTAGTTCCCATACGCTATTATACGACGTCTCGTAAGTATTCTGAAATCGAAACTGCCATATTTATTTGTGCTTTTACATCCTTAAAACGATCTCTTTGGCCATAAATTTCAATCCCAAAGTATTACTGAGAAAAGTGTTCTATTTCATCTTGCTTTGTCGGGTACTCTGCGATAACGTCAAGCTTTTGGCTTTGTTGACAGCGAAAATTGTAAATAAATCTCACATTTTCTGCTTCTGCATATATAACTACGCTATTTAGGTAACAATCCATACTTTTTGTGTTTGCTCAATTATATCTAAGTCCAATAACGGTAACTTCTACTATTTCGTCCATAATGACGTTAAAGCACACGTAAACTCTATGTTCTGTTCCGGTCAGTGTCTCCCTTTTTTATACGTTTATGTTTAAAAAATAAATAATATATAATATATATATATATATATATATATCTTTTTTTATTTATTCATAAAATCCTTGTACAATTTATTTAATACATGAATATGTGGATCATAATAATGTATATCATTTTATTTACAATATTACTTATCTAAATACACATATTTTAGTTATGTTTTGTGGATTACTACTACTCAACTAGGCGTAGCCTGTGCTAGAGTAGCTAACTGAATACGTGTTCTTTGTTATAGTTTGTCAACACTTATAAAGGACAAGTTTGTAGAGGTTATACAATTAATATGTTGATGGGCGTAAGAAAAAAAAAAATATATATATAATGTTCGTGAAACAAAGTGTGTAGTATATGTAGAAAATATATCTAAGAAGAATTTATCTATTAAAACAAACAGAGTAAAAAGAATAAAACTAGTAAAAAAATAGAGTAAGAAGAAGTATGGAAGTGGTGTTAACTTAGGGTTCCGGAAGATTATTATGTATTTGATGTAGAAAGGAAGTATATTTTATTTTTCTTATTTACATTATAAGTTTTTTATTGTCAGTTAAGAATTTTTTTATGTACTAAATGTAAATAGCTTATCAATTTCTTTTCTGCCTTTTAATTGTAGCCATTTGATATTTGATTTCGGATAGGTTTTAATAAGTGGAATTTCTTTTTTTTATGTTGTTATATAATTTAGGTGCTAAGTATGCATAATTGTCTTGTCCATGTGCTGTCTTTGTTCTCGGTATTTCATCTAGGTCGAGTGTTCTCTGTCTAGTATTATTATGAGATTTATGGTTAAGGGTAGATGTGTGAACATTGTTTTTAATGCATGAAATGATAGTTGATTTGACAAAAAGTTGTCTTGTCTAGCACTGTGAATTCTCTGAAAAGATCGTTTATAGGATAGGTAGGTGGTTTTTTGTTTATAACTCGAAGCAGTGTTTTTTGTGCTGTAATTATAGGATTTGAGTTGTTTTGTATATGCACTCCCCAGCTCGGTATACTATAACTTACAATTGATTGTACGAGTGCAAAGTATTTTGTTTTTAGATATTGTTTGGATAATACGTTTCGGATGGCTTTGAAAAGGTAAATAAGTTTCAAAAGTTTTCCAGTTATGTAGTCTGTGTATGCTTTACAATTTATATGTTTATCAATTATAATACCCAGGTACTTGACCTTTTCCACGTTTTCTAGAGGTTTACAGTTACAGTTTGTTTGATTGTCGCAATCATGCATTGTCAATTTACTGTCCACAGGTGACTGACCTCTTTTGTCTATGGTAAAGGTCAAATACTTGGTTTTGTTTAAATTTATGTGAGTAAATTTTTTTCCGTTTATTTAATTGTTTAAAATTGTTTAAAATTTCCGTGAGACATTTTTTCAATATGTTACATCCCAATTCTGCCTGACTAAAGACATGATCCCATGTTGTTGCTTGGAACAGGAGAATTGCGTCATCAGGAAATGTGATTATTGTTCCGTCTGTTTTAGTTTTACACAAATCGTTGATGTATAACAAGAAAAGTAATGGCCCCAGAGTGCTTCCTTGAGGAACGCCGTATTTTATGTCGTGGTAGTTACTTTGTTTATAATCTAGTTTTAAATATTGTGTTCTATCTTGGACGTATGTTTTTAAGCAGTTTAGATATGTTCCTGTTAATCCTGTTGATTCAAGTTTTTGCAACATTTTTTCATGTGATACAGTATCAAAGGCTTTTGAAAATTCTAGAACTATTGCAATACATTTTTTGCTATTGTCTAATTTATCAGAAATATAATTGAAACGAGTCGAACTTATGAGTGAAATAATTCAATATTGCTCATCCTTCTAAAAGTATGTGTAGGTATTAATTAAAATAATTATTTGGATATCAACAGCGCTAAATAATATAATTTGTAATAAGACAGAAACAAAGCATGTACCTCACACTGTCAATAATAAAAAACATGAATTTAACTATTGTATGTGTTTTCCATCAATTATATGTGGAAAAATATGTAGGAAGTTCTTGTTTTATTTATTTTATTTTTACGGTAGTGGTTAAAACAAGTTATTCTATCCATTCACGAGTCCAAGAATTTGATTAAAGTGAAAAATTTTAATTTCAACATTTGCACACATGCAACATATTCTTCCTTTTCGTGAAAATCAATGTTTTAACCTACATGGTCCAAATGGGATTAGGTGATATAATCTTCCTTCAGTCCTGCAAATAACTTCACTTTCTACTTGGCAACAAAACAACTAGTTACACCGGACATTTCTATAAAGTGGATATTGCGGCAAATAGCTCGACCTTTCTCCAGTTTCCTACTGACACGTGGCACCGAGTGAAAATGGTGTGGACCAATCCCATAGTGTTAAAAATATGCTCAAAAAAATTTTTTGTCGGTTTATTGTTTTTAATTTTTACAAAAATAGCTTAATACATTAAACTGTTTACAAAATTATTTCTTATTTAAATAAAAAATAATTAGTAAAAAAGAATTGAAAGAAAACTCGAACCCCAAAACGGCGAAAGGATTAAAATTAAAATTGTTTATAAAGTAAATAAATCGAAATTTTTGTATTACATAGCTTAAAATTGCACGCGAGCCTATGGAGCATAGTTATATAATATCGTTTGATATATTGTACAGAAAAAAATTCATAGTTTACAAATATTATATTGTATTAGAATACCTGTTTATGTGAATATACACAAACAGATATTCTAATGTAAACTTTTAAACAAAATTCGTAAATCATTTTGCAGTTTATTCGTGCATTAATTAATACATAACAGGTAATAGGTACCGTATGTCTACAAATGCATTTTTATTTAGAAATGTGTTTGGTCAATTACATGTTTTTATTTATTTTTATAGATGGCGGTAGTGTGCCGCTATACATATTGTATGAAAACTTTGAATAAATATTTAAAAATAAACACATAAATTTGATAAAGTTTGAGAATGTAAATCATTAAGAGTAGTTATCGTTTACTAATGTTTAATAATGTAAAAAAAAAAATATATTTATTGGATAATTTCGAAGATATATGCCAAAATATATCAAAGTTACAACAACGCTTGTCACCAAACGCGTAACATGTATACAAAATCAGAATGTTGGAAATGTTTGTTTATAAACGATAATTTTTTCCATCGCGCTCGCTCATTGGTCAAATGAAATTGCGCGCGCTTCCCCGGCGTATTATTTCCTGTTACGCATTGCCATCTTTTTTCACAAAATCACTGCCAAAGATTGCAGAAAAGCAAGAGGAAAGACGTTACACATCAAAAAAATTATGCTCTGAAAAATAGTAATTTATTATTTAATTATTGTGATATCTTGGGTCTTGAGTTAAACACGCTGGTTTTGTCTAGATCTTTATTGCGGTGACAATAAATCGCTCATACAATGATACGGCAATTTTACAATGATTAATGGCGGTCGATCTAGATACAATAAAAAGCGCGGGCTCTAGGGCGCGCGTCTTGTATTCTCTCACTCTCACTCTCTGTCTCTTTCATTCATCGCGACGTATGTTCCTCAGATCTATACAATTATGGATTGATTTTATGAAATTTATTGCATATCATCTTATATTTAATATTATATATAATGCACACGACGCATTTCACTTATATGCACATTGTTTAAATGCAAATAATTCGCGAGCCGAAATAATTCTCTCGTTCTCAACGGAATTTTTAGCGAGTATTGAAATTTAAACTAGTCTTTTGACTTTTTTCCTCCATCTCATAAACATAAATTTTTTGCACAATATTTCTCTAAGGCAAAATTTGTATGTACATTAACAAAATTTAAGCTCATGAAACTTTACCTTAATTTTTTGCTTTTAATGTTCGCGGAATAACAAGAAGTGAATATCTTCCGGTATTTTAATTCCCGGAAAATCTTTCGAATTACTAAGCAGCCGAGACAATACTAAACGCTGTAAAAAAGGGAAACAATACTTACTCTCTCGAATTCTAGTCTTTCTATTAGGCCGGAGCGCACCTATCAAAAAGGCGTTGCATAACTACATATGTATATTTACTACGAAATAATTGTAAATTCCATTTTATTCCATGAAATATATTATATGACGCAACTGCGTACCAACTAAATATAAAACGTGTTTTTGTTCTGAAAACACTTGCTTAGACAGACGTCGCAAAACGGTGCGAATGAGTATTTGAGGCAGACTTGAATGAATTCTTTCCACTGTCAATTAATGATAATATTAATATTTTTGAGAACGGAAATTAACTCACGCAGATGTATTTTAAGAAAACTTCTGAAATAAGTGTACTTCATTCTAATGAATACAACTATTAGTGGCAATATATATAGCATCGGTATCGGTCACTAACGATCTGTTGAAATAGTCTGAATAAAATTAATCTATTTTTTATTTTTTATTTATTTTTATTTATTAGAAACACTACCAGGATAATAAGTACACGATACTCTAATAATAAAACATTATAAATTAAGACTATGCCAATTATCCCAATTACAAGTGTCATCGGCACGCTCTAGTAACATGTATTTTTGCATTTAAGTATATTTTACATGTACATTTATGTGTATTGTATATTTAGTGGTTGAATGTAGCGCGATTAGTATTTAATAAATAATTGATTTAATGGATCTATAGGTTCAAGTCATCGTTTAGAAAATGGATGTCGTGTATTTGTGAGTTTTTGAACGATGATATTATATCAAGAGTAAAATAAGATATTTGATACCCTTCTGGGGAACCGGAAACAAAACTAACCCAAACAGACTCCAACGACAGCAAAACAAAATACTAAAAATGATCTGTGATCTGAAATACCAGACACCAACTGAAACTGTATACCGTATAACACAACAATTAAACATCGAAAGCATTACAAAAATCGAAACACTTAAAATCATTCACAGACTAGCAATTGGCGAAATACAAGATGAAGACATAAAATTACACAAAATACACGAAAAACACCAACACAACACTAGAATGTCTCAAAACTATCACATAACACACGCCAAAACAAAAACAGGACAATCCCGACTAATTTGCAACGGATTAAAACTACACAATGACCTGCCACAATAGACCAAACAACTGACCACTGACAAATTCAAAACAGATGTGACAAAAATGCTAAAACTCGGCCAACTATAAAAAAAATACTTTGTACCTAAATTATTTATTATATTGAATTAAATAAAATGTTGTCCACAAACTTTTTAGGTTTCCATTATATTAAAAAAAAAAAAAAAAAAAAACAGCATCAATGTTAGGGTCAGCACAATACATATTATATGTGCGACACAACCTTGTGATGGGAGAAAAGTAACCAACATTATTAGTGTGCTGGCTTATTAATTCTAAAGAACTCCGGGTTTCTTATACCTACGGGGTTTAACATGCAAATATAATATTCTTTCTTGTTATATTAATCTTAACATGCCAAAGTTTATTTCGTAACATATTTATCATTATTAACATATTTCTAAAAGTGGAGACCTATAACTGGCCCTCTATATTATTTATATTAAAGTTTTCTATGCTTCATTGTTGTGCAGTTGGTCTTCCGTTAATATTAAATAAATAAATAAAAATATTATTTTTGACACAAAATATTCCTAGAACCATTCTAATCGTACAAAGATTATTTATTGCCCTTTGTTTTCGTTCTGAATTTATCAAATAGTTTTGGCGTATTATAATAATTCAAATTCTTTAATGTAAATATCTCAGCAATGCCTGTAAATACCAATGTCTAGGTACACAATTTTAAAACATAATTTGCGGCCTCGTGGGAAGTCTATGACGGTATTTACTATACAGCGGCAATAAAATGTTAATAACAATTATAAAAGATTGTATATGTCCCTATATGCATGGTATAACAGGGTTATTTGGGAAACATTTATAACCTTGCATGACTATATTCCTGCCTTGATTATGAGTCGAAAATGTTCAAGCAATCATGGCTTAATATCAATAGTTATGGAGATATGCGACATCAAAGTTTGCATTTTTTTTCAATATTTCTGGCTTATTTTTGTTAAACATTGTACCATTATTATAGTAACTTATATTGAATATGAAAAATTCATTCCCATTAATACAAGTCTAATAAAAACCTTCGAATTCTTATTGGAATTTCTGCAGAGTTTTTTTTTCGTAATCGATATAAGTTACTATAATGATTCTTCAACGTTTTGTAAACAAAAATGCAAACTTTGATATCGCACAACTCCATAACTATTGATATAAGGTCATGGCTGCTTGAAACTTTTCAACTCATAGTCAAGGCAGGAATATAGTCCTGCGAGGTTGTTAATGTTTTTCAAATAACCTTGTACACGGTGCTTAGCTTAGATGGGGGGTTCAAAGAATACAGTTAAATATTTTCTATGGATAATGAGTCCACGCGTTGTCCGATGCAACACCTGGACTATATATTTACTATGTAAAACACCCTATCGCGTAGGGATTTGAAAACAACACGTGCGCTGCGTAATTAAATTTGGTATGTTCAAAGTCCTATATTTATAGCGTCCGTGTGGTACCACATATATCGAATATATTATTTAAATAATACGTGCATCCCACATGGACTATAAATATGCATAAAGATAGGATCTTGTTATATACTTGCTTTCTTTATATTATATTTATCTTTATATATTTGTATCTGTATTTTAAGTATTTTCTTTCCACTTTATGTCATTACTGTGTTTACATGTTATTATTTTTTTCTTTAAACAATATATTATGTTAATGTACACTTTACCTATCTGTTGTTAAAGCCCCATAGGGCGTTAATTAATAAATAAATAAATAAAATAAAAATTATTCCTGGTTCGTTTTATTGTGTATATGATTCTTGTTATAGTTGACTTACCACGGTCGTATATCCATAATTATATCGCTATCTTATATAATGTATATAATAATCCTCTTTATTTCAACAAAATCATCACACCTTTCTAATCATACGAAGATTAGCGAAAGAAGTACCTGAAAATAATGAAAGAAAAAATAATTTGGCCATTAACGCTATATGTTATATTTTTAATCATTTTTATTTTGAATTTGCAATTTTAGAAGAGATTGCACAGTTCTGTTAAATTCAAAAGAAATAAAATAAACCAATTAAAGAAATAGGTACCTAGAAAAAATCTTTCTATCGAAAAATATTCAGTAACCACTAGAATACGAAACCAGGACTTTTTCTTTCAGGAGAACAGCGACCTAGTAGATAATTGTAAGTTTATGTAAATAATTTTTTTTTAATATTTATCAACTTTTCATTGCAATATAATCCAGAAATCCTTGAGTAATTAATACACGCAAGACGACACCAGGATAAACCTTACATTTTTATTTAAATCTGTAATAACTTTGATACAAACAATGTATTTATTATTGAATCCTCTATATATACTAACTTCACCGCCGGTCTTGAACGTGGAAAAACCTTGGAAGTGAAAATTCACACACTTTCCGTCATCCAACCAAGGTGAAATTTTGCACACTGACTTGATGTCAATGACAATGCATGTTTACATTATTTTTAGTCAAACATACATACACGCACACAAAACAGCTCAAATTTATCTCAGATACGCGGGCAAGTACCTATCTACTTTCTGCCAAATTCTAAAAAATTATTTAAATCATGGATACTTTAGAATTTAACTGTTTATTTAAAATTGTGCCATTGGTTAAAATTTATTTCACTTTTATTTAAAAAGCTGCTTGTCTCTAGATGTCAGTGATAACTAATACAAATACTGAAGAAACGGTTTTCCTGATTATCATAAATTTAGCACAAATTAATATTCTTTTCGACAAGAAAACAAAGGAACAATAAATGGAAACTGAGTCCTCGCACATTAAAGCATTTATAATAAAAATGTTTTTTTGAGTTATTTTTTTATTTTACAAAAAAAATATACTTTTGAAAATTCCCGTCAAAAAAAAAACTATCGTTTCGAAAATTCCCGTCAATGATTCGGGCATTCAAATTTACGGGGTGCATTCGTGGGATTGGCGATAGGGGAGAGTGGGGAGAGTGGGAGAAGCGAGGGAGGCCAGTAGCGCGCGTTAATAATAAATCTGGGAACACTTCGGCAAGACGCTGGAAAACATTCGGCCAGAAATGGGACGGAGCCTTGAGAAGAGAGGGAGGGGGAAGTGGGTCACCGGAGGAATGCTACACAGCCTCCGCTGGAAATCCCAAACTGATGCCGTCAAGCGATAAAGTACAGATGCCAGAGATGAAAGGGAGGAATTGTATTATTACAAAAATTTCAGACGGAGAGATTGTCAACAATTCTTTAACAACTGTCATATGAAAAAATGATAATACTCGATGATTGGACTATCTGTTGGGACAGAAATCAACGCAATTTTGTATCATTATGTAAACAATAAGATTTTCTGTATTATTTGAGGAGTATAGAAACACAAAAGCGTCACTTTTCAGTAGAGAAAATTGAGATAAACGTATTTTTCTGATTTTATAGCCAGAGTGGAGATTTAAAAATTCAGAATATTTTGAGTTTGTTCAAATCTTTCAGAACAGTGCTGGATTTATGTCACATAGACATTATTAATCAATTAATGTATATTATATTATATTACACAATAAAGTATATTGCTCTCAAAATTCCGTAAAATTAATTGTAGATTTTCTCATTAGCGACATCTGTGGGGATTTAGGGGAATGAAAATGGCTTTGTACAGGCCGCATGGAAAGGCGCTTACAACTCATATGTGAAAGCTTTCCACACAATTTGAACATATATACAACTTCCAAAAAATGAATAAGCATGGTATATTCTATCATGGGTGGAAATGGCGAATGTTACATTGTGTAAAGTGATCACTTAAGCCAACCATAAAGATAGGTCATAAGTCCTATGTACACCCAAATGACTTCTATACCTACTTTCCCATAATAAATACAGTTTCGCCTCTGTGATATCTATAATATACATTAATTTAAAAATTGATATAAGTTTGACAAAATGCTTCTTAAACATTTATACTTTTGAAGTATAATAATTAATTGTAAAACTTCCCCTATATGAAAGATAGGAAACTTCTTCAAACAAGTCACCCTCTATTTTCGTCGATCTCATTTGCAAGACGATGTTTACTGTAAATAAATTATTCAATTAAAGACATTGCTGAAATTTTGAGTATCTTTATATCTTAAATATTTAGTTACGTTAGGACAGCTAAACAAATAATTGTGATACCCACTTAAATATTATTTTTTTAAATATATATGCATTAACGATATAAATGTACATTTATATTTTTGCTATTTGCAATTATATTTTTATACTTCTTCTTCAAATGTAGCAAATTTATTTTGTGGTAATATAATTATAATTGATATAAATTAACTTTGTTTAAACCACTTATTTATTGAAAAAAATCAACATGTTTCAAAGCCAATGGCTTCTTCATCAGGAAAACAAAAATAATTTTATTTTAAATATTTTTGTTTTCCTGATGAAGAAGCCATTGGCTTTGAAACATGTTGATTTTTTTCAATAAATAAGTGGTTTAAACAAAGTTAATTTATATCAATTATATTTTTATATACTAAGCTTACTTAGTTATGAAAATAATTCGTTGGTCGTCTTTCAGGAATGACCCTAAAACCCCCGACTAGGTCAATAGATAATTGTCTTTACCACTACACTTATAAACATATATTTAATAAATGTGTTAACAATGCAATGAAAATAAGGTACCTAGAAAGATTAAAAAATGACGCAAAATACCAAAGTATTTTCCAAGAAGAAGAAAATATTTATGAGCCATTTGCTCTGATGAGCAGATGCAGGGGCTAGTAGAAATAAAAGACCTGGTGCAGAATATAAATAGATGCAGAAAGCCAAAAGGTCAGGGGAATGTCCTTTAACTTTAGGGCGGGTGTATTGTAAATTTTACGACAAATTTGATAGTTTACATATTAAACTTTTCCGAGAATACCAAATGAAACATAACTCGATTCTATTTTTAAAATGATTTTTATCTTTTAAATTGATTTCATTTATTTTTTAGTTAGGCTTTATTCTATGCAAATACTTACCTAATAATAACGTGAGTTTCATTATAACTAATTTTATATAAAGTTCATTTCTGGATTTTACAAAAACATATCTTCAACGTCAAAATTATACTTTTATTTATTTATTTCGATTTAAGTTGTTAATTTTTTTAAATAAAATTCTTATATTTAGTAAATTTATGATAAAACGATGAAAAATAATATTCATATACTACGAACGCAATTTCACTTTTATTGTTATTTTAATTTTATAATTCTAAATAAAGTAAATTTCATATGATTTTTTATTATTTTAAATAATATTTATTATTTTAATTACTATACATTAATATTTGAATGTTTGCAACAACTAAAATAATTATGTAGAAGAAAATTGAAAAATTCGATATACGATGGTAGGAATTACTTAAATCTACCCCGAAAATCTTATTTCTTGTGTGTTGATAGCGAATGGGGAAAACATTAAATACTCATTACATGAGCCGATCTAAGTAATCTATTTTAATTTACTTTCAAACTAGCTAATGTGAATAATTCACTTAATTTTTTTCATATATTAATGCCAGTAAGTATATTTCCTTTAATTCCTTTTTTTTATCGTAAACATTATCTTATAAATGAGGTCGACGAAGATAGAGAGTAACTTTTTTTAAGAAAATTATCTTTTATATAAGGGTAGTTTTTTACTTAGTAATTACACTTTAAAACATGTTATAATGTTTAAGTAGTATTACATCGAACACAACATCATCCCCACTCAGGCAATAAAATCAGTAAAAATACGATTATTTCAATTTCCTTTTTTTCAAAGCGATAGTTTTGTGTTTCCATACGAGATTTTAAAAAAATCACATTACGTAAAAGTGACATTACGTTAATTTTATTGTGAATTAAACTAACTTGTAATGCTTACAAATGGATGTATATTATAACTGTGCGTGTTGTTATTGTAAATTATCTGAAGATTTAATTATGTTGTATCTTAGAAAATGTGAATTCCCTTCTAAAGCTCGAATATAAACTCTTTTTTTTTGGGGCGGGGGATTATATTATGTTAAGATTATAATTTAAAATAAGATTATTTTGTTAAAACACTTTTATAAAATTAATAAATAAAAAATGTAGGAGCGTGTACTCATATTGGTCGGTACGCGCGGTAGAAGTTATACTTCTTTGACGTTATTTTGATAATTGATATTTACATAATGGTTAAAAATGTTCATATGCAATAATACGATGTCTGGGGAAATGATAAATGTATAACACATTAATGTAGTTAAATTATTAATATATGTAGTACACGGTGATTCGAAAACATTTATCGCCGAAGCCTCGCAGACATGTGACGGGACGAATCGAAAAACGTGTGCATTTTAAAAGTCCAAGCGCTTACCCACTTTCGTGTTTTATTGATTTTTGGCCTAAAGCGGTTCCGTTTTCAAGCAGTACAACTTTGACGGACACATTGAAGGTTGAATGAATAAATTAATAATGTTTTGTTTTGAAAATCGTGATTCAATAAACAGTTCTAATTTTCAATTCAATAATCAATCATTCAATTGAGCATGCGCCAAAAGAAGATAATTTCAAAAAGACTACGAAAATACTATTTAAAAGTTAAAAGTGATAAGTGAATAGTAAAACGCAGCAAAATATATAAGAGAAAACAATAATATTGACAAATATAAATTCAACGCTATACACATATCTGTATTTATACTAATATATAAAGAGGTAAAGTTTGTGAGTTTGTCCGATTAGATTTTTTCCGATAATTTTTTCACCAATATTTAGAATGAACTTTCAGGGTGATTATAAGCTATATATTATCCAGTTAAACTAAAAGAGCTTTTCGTGGTGACCTTTTTTACAACTAAAGTCGATAAAAACGGTCGAGCTAATGCATTTCTTACAAATGCTGCCTTAACAGTAAGAGATAAATTATTGCTTTCTATAGAGAAGTTGTAGAATTAAAAAAGCCTATAAAAATCTGTAACAACATATATCTTTATTTTAATGTTAATTCACAAAATGACTTTTCACAATTCACTAATTCACAAATTGACAAATTGATAAAAAATGAATAAAATATATATTTAAAATTAATTTTAATCTGTCAGGGGGAATTTAAGTAGGTAATATTAAATTCTTATCAAAATAAATTATCGTCAGGAAAATTGTACATAAAAATTGCCTGTTACACAACATTGTTTGGACGAGTAGTTTAGATTACACCGACTTTTTAGTTCTGGTACCGACACTAATGTATGGAATTGAAGCCTAGAGCTGGCAGAAGAGGAACGAAAGTAGATTGAATGCAGTGGAGGTGCGGTCCCTTAGACGTATGTGTGGCAAATCCATGTATGATAGAGTAAAGAATGAAGATATTAGGAATGAATGTAAAGCTGATCGTAGCACAATACATAGAATAAAAATAGGGTCGCTCAGGTGGTTTGGGCATGTTGAGCGAATGAATAGGGAAAGAATGGTAAGAAAGATATATGATGCAAGTGTTGACGGCGCCAGAAAGAGAGGGCGACCACGGAAGACGTGGCATGACCAGATTAACCAGATACTGGAAGATGGTCCTGTTAGAAGCCTGAACAACCGTCGAGCTTGCATGTATGAATGTAGACGAAGCGAAAGTTGTATGTCAGGACAGAAGAGTATGGCGCTCTATCCTCTCTGCCTACCCCCACGGGGAAACGGCGTGATGGTAAGTCAGTTAGTTAGTTAGTCTCAAACTCAATTCCTCGCGGGCGAAGCTCAGGGTTGTATGCTGTATGTATGCAGCTGGTTGTATATGATATTGTTTATTTCAATGAATACGTAAAATTAAAATTTTAAATCGTTCCGTGTCTGGCGCAAACTGCCAATATGTTAAGAGGCGTCTCATGTCCATTTGCAACCGCAACCCGACGGTCCCGCCATTTCCAGGTGTCTGGAAATAGACGGACAGAATTGCTGTCTACTCGCGAGTACGACCATTTTCTAAACTGCCAGAACGTAGCCCCGTGTATGGAGCGCCACCACAAGCGAACATTTTCTGTTTCGCTTCACCCACACGTGTAACGGGGAGAACAATCTGAAAACGTGCACGTTGCACGTGTACGTAGTAGCGAAGGGAAAAACTACATTTCAAAATGAAGACTACAACACACACACGTTCACCGGTTTGAAGACTACAAAGTGTACACTACAATTGTAGTAAAAACCACTTGAAGTGAAGTAATTGTAGTACTACGAAATGTAGTGAAGTAAATGAAGTGAAGTAAGTGAAGTGAAGTAATTGAAGTGAAGTAATGAAATGAAGTGTAATAGTGAAGTAAATTTTTAAATGATGTGAAGTATTTTTTTCCCAAATAAAAATTTGGCGACCTAAAAAAAAAAAAGAAAAAAAAGGTCGCCAGCCACATTTTTTCATTCAATTCCAAAAAATTTTCAAACCATGGGGGGGGGGTTGTTACAGTTTCCAGAGATTTCTTCATATATCTACATCAACTTTCCAAAAATTTCACTCGTACTTTCGATAACTTTGGTGTTTGTAGTTTGTAGTGTGCACTACATATCAAAGTGTGCGAAGTGTGCACTTCAATGTAGTGTAGTACTACATTGTAGTAGTGAGTACAGAGCGGACCCATCACTAGTACGTAGTAGACGATAGATTGTTTTCTACCAAAACATTGGGTTCACGAAGGTAAGACTTTCTTTGTTTTCGACGGTATCATTTTTATTTGTAGACAGTATAAAAATGTGCTAAGAGTTTTAGTACGTTAATAAGTTGTTTAAAACTTGTGTGTGTACTTATTTTGTAAAAGATAAGTTAGAATTTCTGTTAAGTTTCCTCTCCACGCCATTTAATCTCGAGTCGTGTACTTTTCGCTGACTACTTTTTCCATTCGCAAAATTACGCATGTGTCCCAGAGGAGACGCTACATATTTATACAGCGAAGTCGTGTCGTATTAGACTGTAAGATGTAAATTAGTTTTGCTGTCTTTAAACTGTACAAATGTACGTACATACTAATATTTATAACAATATAAATATGTACATCGATAAGTTGATTTGACTGGATGTTATTGTAAAAGACTGTCACATGTTATCGTGCTTACTAGTAAAGACACGAGGGTGGGGTAAAGTGGGAGGGGGAATCGCGTAAGTTACGATAAGACAGACTATGAAATTATAGTAGCTGAAACCCGTCAAAAATGACGGTACTTTTACATGTCGGTTTCTAAGGAAAAATATTTTTTATTTTATTTTAAAAAAATCGAAAAAATTAGAAAAAAAAATACTATAAAAATGTTAGGGACGTCACACGAAGTTACACGGACAGATAGATAACGAAATTATTATAATTTGAATCATTATTGGGATATAAAAATCTGAATAAGGTGATAATAATTTTGATAGAAATATTACGATATACACGTTTTATTTCACTTTTATATATATAAACATATGTCCATGTTTATATGCTCCACTATATCGACTAAATGCCAATGCTTAAAAAGTGTCTTGGCCACTTGACAAACAAGCCTGATAACATGAGACAGTCTTTTAAAATAAACATCCATTCAATTCAAAATTTATTATGTTTTATAATTTTACACTTGCTTGATGAATATAAAACTACTCAAAAAATTTTTTTTTGATTTTTCTACCAAGCCAGGCATGGTACAGTATCTTTTACACGTATTATGTCGTAGAAAAAATAGTTTTTTTTTTTAAATATATATTTATTTAAAGACTGTAAAAACATTTCATTTACGGGGAAGAAGTGCTCTTTTACGTTTTCTGCAGGCTCCTAAAAAGTAATAATGCAAAAATTATTTTGGTTAAGAAACGTAGAATTAAATCCAAAAAGACAAAATTTAAATAGAAAATAAACTTTGTCTAACGAAATAATTTTTCTTAAACACGGTGAAAATTATAAAATTTATAAACTGGATTTAGATAAATAGAGTAGATTTTGTAGGGAATTTTATTCCTACAAACATCTTTTGTACGAGTTTCTAGGCTTTTTAAGCGGAATTCAAATAAATGCGAAATTTAAATAATTTTTCATGATTTATTGCTCAGCTTAGACTTGCAGCCTTTCTTCTAATACTTTTATAATTTTTCAAAGTTTAAAATACAATAAAATACAATGTCCATCTATTATGAAAAAAAAAATTTTAGTAAAATAAGTCTAATTGTGGTAAATTTTTGATTTGATATAAACATTTTTATATTTTTAGACTTTTACTTTTATCAGACTAATCACGAATTTTTTCCTTCACAGGTGGAAAGAGAGAATAGAACGCCACAATCTTATGTCTTGACACGCCACTCTTGCCTTCTCCACACTCGTACATCTCCTCGTGACCGAAATTCGGTTATAGAAGCTTTCAACAGTGTCGTCCTCCAATATTTGGTTCAACGATTAGATGCCTGGTCTTGTGCATTTTTTTGCTGTTTATGTTACCTTCTGAATTCACCCTACATATTTTCATAGCCATTTTAATTGTCGAATATGACCAAACCATCTCAATTGTTTTAATTCTTCATTCTTTCGTACACTGATTTTTCAAATGTGCCTAAGTGATATTGAATTTAATTTTAAAATCAGTAAAAATAAACATTTTATTTGCCACCCATATTAAATCCAGAAAATTATACCATTCTACAATATTTCTTTAGAAAAGCTACATATGACATATTTACGTTAAAATATAACACTTAGAAGTTTGTACGGCAACGTAAATTATTTTTAATTAACTGTTAAAACGGGCTTTTATGGTTAGACACTCAAAATGAATGGTACACTATTTATTTATTTGCTTTAAATTTAATAAAATATTTGAAAAAACATTGTATGCTGAAGAAGTTATTTAGACGAGAAAGGAATTTCATCTTAAGTAACGATGATTTTAAACATAAAAATAAGGTATGAAAAATTTTTAATAATGAAAAACGTGAGAGTAGAACAAGAAATTTGTATATAATAAAAAATAAAGCACGATCACATTGCAAGATTTTTATTAAATACAACGCCAACCGGTTTCGCTTAGCTCAAGTTTCATGTCAAGGCGTGGTTAAAATAGTTTTAAATACGCCCTGACGAATGTTTAGATAAGCGAAACTGGTAGGAATTTTATTTAATAAAATTCGTGTGCGTTTTAATCTAAAAACATATACATTGTAGATAAATTGTAAGAAATCACTCAATCGTCAGCGAAATCATCATTTTCGTCTCGCTTTACATGATCTTCATACAACTACATATTTTTCGTAATTTAAAATAGGTTACTCTATATGTTTAAGGTAAAATTAGAAAAATAATTAAATAAAACAATAATTCAGTAGTGTTTAACTCAAAACCGGTTAAAGTGAACATAGGAATTTCGTACAATTGACTACCTATGTCTTAGATAATGGTTCTAAATTATTCTATAACGGGTATCTGAAATAATATAAAGTAATATTTTAAACGATCTTTAAGCCTCGCAATAAGCAAATTACTATAAGCATTATTTGTTAGATATTTGAGTACGAATTTCCAGTTATGTTCCAAGTTAAGACAATAATATTGATCCCAACTGAATGGAAAGTGATTATCGAATTGTGAATTTAACTTCACCGCCATATCAGAACCTCCCCCGGTGCCAGGAGGCCACGAAGTGTAGAAGTGACAAATACGCAATGCGGTTAGTCTTAATACTTGACCGGAACCTTAATTCCTTTGTAACAGAGATTTAAATGATTTTCAAAAAGTATTGTAATATTAAATATCTAATTGTTGAAATAACTAATTTATATTCCGTTTTGTTGTAGATACGTGATAAATCTTTGGATAATTTATTCAAAGGTGCGACTCCCGACACAAAAAGTAAAAAAAAATTAAAAACACATTTTTTTAATTTATCGCAGTTGGGCTATACAGGAGGATTGACGTGTTAACATTACAAAAATTCTTCCTTTACTGGCTGCAAAAATCAGATAGATTTCGCTATGTGCGTATTTATGTTTTTTTTTTAATCTAAAATTAGGATATCACGGGAATATGATCCCTGTTTCGGAGATTGTCTCAAGTCGAAAATCTTATCCGAAACATTTTTTTTATTTATTTGATAGAGTATCATGTATGTCTAGTGCTTAAAAAGAAGAAGAAGAATTGCATATCTATTTAGATAAAATATATATTTTAACCACAAACATCTTCGCATATAAAAAATTAATAATATTTAATAATATGAAAAACTTCAAAAGAATTTTTAAACACAATTTTACTTTTTACGTTATTATAAGTAAGTAATTTGTTTTAATGAATTAAAATTATACATTAAATAGCCAACAGGAGAAGTCTAGTCTATGTAATACATTTTATTGCGCTCGTATTACACAGGAAACTCATATCCATGTTTCGGATTGTTAGATGGTTTTAGTACACCGTTGCGAGGCTACTAATAGTGGTGCATCATAAACGAATAAATGAGGTTAGGACTGGTTCGGCGAGTGGAACGCCGTACACGATAAATCATAATACAATGAGTATTATTTAATACATACCTACTATTTTTTATTTTTTAAATTCATATGTTTAAATAATAAAAAATCTCTCACGTAAAATCATGAGAAGGAAAAGTTTTCGGTCCTTTTTGTGAAAATATTTTTTATAAATTTACTTAATTTTTTTAACAGACTGTTAAGGGGTCATTATTGACCCGAAAAGATGGTCCTAAAGAGACATTAGAGTACAAAATATATTTTTATGAACATTTCGAATATGATATAATTACACAATACACATTTTATGATAAATTAATAATAAATAATGTCTTAATGATAAAATTAATTGTAAATAATATACAGAACAAAATAAAGGCCGTCGCAAATCAATAAATACAATTTAGGAGTGAGTACTAAACTAACAAGTTTTTATACAGTACACATTTTATCCAAGACCATCATCCATCCAACATCGCTTCTTTAGAAAAGTTGCATGGATAATGAATGGGCTTGGATAGAGGAGACTACTCGTACAACAAAATTGAGTCAATGTTAAAAATATATAACCTCGAAAAACGTAGAGAAAACACTGACTTAATCACCATATACAAAATATTAAATGACCACACTGATGTGCCTTCGTTATATATATATCTTATAAACTCAAGACAGGATCTGGACTTCTTCGGTGTAAGTAATCCAGATTCGAACAATCTTTGATTAGATAGTCCAGATCTTTTCTCCATCTTGTTAGTACTTTCATTTGTCCTTACTTTTGTTTTAAACTGCTGAAACTTTTATTTTGGTGTATTTTAGGTTGTTCATGTATGTAATATATTTTATTGGACTATGTCCATTAAATAATACATTTTATGATACTTATACCAGCATGCAATTGCTTTTCTGGGAACTTGTTATTTATTTTTTTAATATTATTTTTTGTTTTAGTGTTCTTATTATTTTCTAAATATATTATTATATTTTTAAATCATATTTTGTAGTTTTGGTGAATATTTATATTAAGTAATTAAAAAATAATTTACTCTGAAATTAATTAAAAAATTATGAATTAATAATAAATAGTGAATTAATGATCATCGCTTCAATCTTGAAATTTATGGCTCCATAAGCCTGACGTCGTTAAGTTTACCAGGATCCAGAGACTTTGATAGTCCAGGTATTTAGCTCGGAAGGAAGATTCATCACTGTGTGCGCATTTGACATTCCATAAACAAGAAGGGGAAATGGAGCATCGGAAGACAGCTACCCCTTTGACCGGATTAGATCAACATCTGGCGATTCATGGCGCTGAACAAAGACGAATTAGGGATATCTTAAAAACCCGCCATAGATCACAGTACTATGGTGGGTAGGCGCTTGACCAATGATGTATGAAGATTTCAAAATATGTATATTTTTTGTTTCCGAAATGTCGTCCAGTCGTAAATTTGTGCATATAAAACAGACCAAACAGGTTAAACTTCAAAAACACGTGTTATTATCAATATTTTTGCGGGATTCAAATTACCGTATATTATTGAAGATACATCTGTTTACAAGCTCACGTTCGAGCAGTTCGAAATGGATAGTAAAAAAAGAATAACAAGGAAGAGGAAGGACAATTTCTACTGAAATGCATTAAGGTAGGTAATTATTTATACAATTATGTTCACTGAGAGAAAGGATTTTTAATCCAACAAAAAAAGCGCGTAGTTAAATAGTCCCAATACTTTATCAATTCATTTAAAATAAAAATATTAATTTAACCGAATATGATTTTAATCAATCACTAGCTGGAACCCGTCAAAAATGACAGAACATTAATTTTTTCGTCATTTTTGAGTAGAGTGATCACTTAACATATAATAATAATATAACATAAGCCAACTCATACAGGTCGTAAGCCTCCGGCCACCCTATAAATCCTTCCTTATACGTTTCCTATATAAATAGCTTTGTCTCTGTGACATTTTTGTAATTTATCTTAATTTAAAAAAATAGGTGCCCATCTACCATTTGACAATATTTAACACTAGACAGAGGCAGAGTACAGTATGACGCGGTGAGAAAACATCCTCACCTTGAAAGTCAATACTGAAATATTGAACAATAATACTAAGCCACACCCATATTATTGATCAATACAAAGCCTTCAAACCATTGATCCATAATGTTGAAAGTGTGTGGGGGTCTCAGAAAGGAACCGCTATGGATCTTTTAATTTAAGAAAGACAATCGATTTAGTATATGTAAGCCGTGCATTAATACCAACACAACGAAACAAAGTGCCTAGTACGTATAGTTTACAATACTAAATCGATTTTATTTCTTTAATGACAAGAACTCTTCTATTAAAGTGGCTTGGACACATCTTGTAAATATCGGAGGAGATGTATATTCCTGGAATCTACCAATATGTACATATATTCCCGGTGGGTCGCCCCTGAGTGTGACAAAAAAACACCAAAAATATTGTAACAAGACAAATGCGGCATTGATTGGTCAAAACAATAGAAGATGTAAACGCTTTGATGATCCCCCAAAATAATGTTTTCACAAATCATAATATTCTTTGTGTTTTTTAATTGATGAAGATAATAAAACTAGTTTAATAAATCTCAATATTCTGCCGTGGTTAATATCATTTTTTTTATATAATATTATCATTTGAATTAGTTCCTCGTTGGAACATCGTTTCTTTACAGCCAAATTTACATTCGCTTCCCGAAGAAAATCGCACGACTATTATAATATTCAGTCCTGGTAACTTCTCTCTTGTTTCCAGTAACAAAGGAGGATTTCCTTATGTTCAAAATGATTTAGATATTAAAATAATAGCTCCATATGGAACAGACAACTTACCCACACATATTCAGACACACGTACCATAAAATATTAAAAAGATAATGGCGAAATGTATTAAACCGCTCTCCAACAGTTTGAATAAAATTCCGATTACATTTTTCTACACAACGGTCACAAAATATCACAGTCGTTCACTTCCTATGAGACCCGTACCAGGCTATCACACCAGTCGAAATAAATAAAGTTAAATATATTTTGCGCACAAAAAGAAATTAATATTGACGCGCTACTAACTTATATGCTGTAGCAATAAACCATGCTTTTGGCAAAGTGTCTAGTCGATAGAAAAGCAAAAGGATGCGTATGGAAAACTCTCAACGCAAGACAACACATATAAATAAATGTAATAGACGTACGAGTATAAGACAAGAGGGACGCCCTACTCACACTAGTACACACTCAACCGAATCACTTACAAGGGCTACACGACCCATACACTCATAAATACTGGAAACGAGAGTATTCCCAGATTAAGTCTCACATATACAGCTACATTCCTCACAATATGTAACGGAGGATCTAGATATTTCAAGTAGCGGTTATTTTTTTGGCACGGGGGATAAAGACGTCGTTCTATGCCAAAGCGCTGAAATTGTTAGGATGAATCTGTTGAACGACTTTTGATATTTTTTGCGCTTACTGCTGATTCGGAGATCAGTTTTTCTAAGGGCGGATATTACCGAGGAATAACAGATACTAATCTTGGCCGAAAAGCCATAGGGCGGTAAGTGATTCGATAGAGTAAACTTCTCGTAAATACAAGGCCGTGGTGAGTGTATAGCAATCGTACACGTGAGCGTTTGCGAACATACACACAAATGCTAAAATTTGCGTTAGTAAACATGATAATGTATTCTTTTGTAATAATTGCTTTTCTCATTTCAACAAACAAAACTTATTTTATTTCTCCAAGTTTCAAATAAATTACCCACTCTTAATATTTCAAAATCACATTTGATAGACAAAACCTTTATTTTACTCGTTGTATGTAGTATTTGAGATTTATATCTGAAAATATCGCAAACAGATAACTAATTTTAATAAATTTGAATAATACAGCATACATTTCTTATATTCATAAGATATTCTATTTGATACGCTTGACTTTAATTATTTATTGCAATTATTTAATTTATTTTTATTTATAATAATAAAGAGGCTTGTGGTACTATTTTGGTGAACATGATTAATCATCGTACACTGGTATTATGGCACGTGCATGTATGGCACGTAATATCATGCTCCATTTCATGTAGACGCTTCTAGCTCTAATTTTATGAACAATTCATGTTTACAGATATTGCACATTAGAAACGAATTGAATTATTTGGATTGGTATAAATAGCTTTGCCGTTCTTAAGAGCGAGTGTGCGTATAAATACATAGCTTACCCGTGACCTTAATTTTTATTGAATCTTTTATTTTTTAAACTTTAAATTTTTAAACATATTCTAATTGTAATGTAATTTTCTAATATAATATTGCATTATTATTTTTGTTAACTACTTTTTTCGTGTAAGAGCCCCAAAGGCGTATAAATAAATAAATAAAGTCGACGGGAAATCATCGATACATTAGACAACAGTTAAACCTCGGTTACCCAGGATTGTAACAATCATACCTATTACACAATCAAACAAAATAACGGTTTTACCATCACCACTACTTACGTTTCTTATCTCGTCCAAATTCATACATGTTCTTATACATTATCGTCTGTCGCGACGGGACCTTTTACCTGATAACATCTAGTTTATCGAGTCTTGCCAAGTCTTCAAGGACTTCCTCTTTTACTATTTCTATTAACATTCGCGTTGTATAACTTTCTTACTACTCTTTCTTGAATTATTTGCTTCAATATAAAAAAAAATATCTACTTATTATTTTTAATCGTATGGACTACACTACGATTATTTTCAAATTCATCTAAATGTCTTCATTCTTGACTATAATAAACATATGGCTTTAATTTTCAATGCACTTAATGTGTTTTATTAGAGCTATTGCTTTTCCGGCTCCAGAACTCCACTATATAAAACGCATTTTCCTTACGTTATTTTTCTCGTCCTTTAAATACCCTTCTTGAGTACACAAAATCCTACATTAATTATATCGTTCGTAAGCAAGTAACGTTTGTGCAATTAGACTACCATCACTAGGCGTGGAGGCAAACCCAGAAAAAAATTCAATTTCAAAAATTAAAATTTTCAATTCAAAAATTAAAGTTTCTTAAATTTGCAATGTGCTAAAACCCAATGTTAAATATAATTATACACCTATTTTTTTATAATACGCAACTTTATATCAAAATTATTATATTTTAAATAGCAGGTACAATACAGTAAAGTGACAAATTTAGGGGGTCTTTATCCCACAAAAAAATATCAATTCTAAACTATTTTCGATTTTATTTTTGTGCGAACATACGAATATCGTAAAATATATTTTAGTTGCCCAGAAAAAATAAGTTACTATTTTTATAGTTCGATCTTTTATAAGTAAATCAAAAGAATATGTTATAAATATTCTATTAATTTATGTAAATATATAAATATTTTGTAAATATTTTAAAATTTGACTCAAAATACATTGACGTAATAAAATAAAATAGATATCTTTAAAATCACTGAATGAAAAGCTATTTCGGTGGAAGATTGCGAATAAACCGGCTTAAAAATTTAGGACCAGTCTGGGAATTGTTTATGGGTTGAATAACTCAGAGACGTTATTGGACGAGGCCAAATATTTTTTGTGGCTAACATCTCGCTATTTGAGGGTATAAAACTGAATGAGATTAATGAAAGAGCAGACGAAAGGCTTAAGGGTGAGCTTCCAATCAATTTACTAAGAACCCGCTGCCGGGTTGGTATGGAAATAACTAAAATGCTAAGATAATAATGTCCCGTCAACATCTTAAATTAATTACTTTACCAAATATTTGAAGCTGAAAATAATTATTATAAAACCTTAAATTTTATCGCTTTGGTGAATAAACTTCAATTGTGTTATTTTATTTTTTCGATTATTAAGGGATTAATCGTATTAAAAATTAACTTTTTTGATGGTCTCTTGAATGTATTTATTTAAACAAAACATTTCTTGAAAATTACTTTTTTCGGGATTATAAAAAATTATACAAAATTATGTTTAAATTAATTATAAAAATACTAGTACGTGCCTGTATAAATTTAAGATATATCTAAGTATGATGAAAGAAATGAGAAAATTACCTTAAATATCGAAAATTATTACAAACATTTTTAGGACAGGACTGGTGGTTATTGATGGTATTTTGATTATTTCTATATGCTGTACTCATTTCTACATCAAAATATATCATTTAAAATAAGCAAAAAAGATAAACCCATTATATTTTTAACTAACGATGGATTTTTTTTACTTATTTTGACTGATACGATTATAAATTCTTCAATTTCAGACAGAGATTACTTACATGCAAAATAGATTTTAATCAAAAGTGTGATAATTTTTTATTAAATAATTCGAAAATACTGAAAAAGTATACTCATATATTTAAACATCTTAAATTTAATGAAATACTAGCCGTTCTTGCCGTAATTGCAGGATTCTGAATTCATGAATCAAAAACCACATTTTTTTTAATTGATCAATTCGCTCAAACCTAAAACTAAATACAATAATATAACAATATAAAACCATGTAATATGGCGTATTTCCAGCAAAACGTTATGGACAGACATACAGATACCGAAATCATTATATTTAGATAAGATAACTTACCACAGTATTTTTGCAGTAAATATTATAATGGTATTAAATATTTACTATGCTTCGTAATTTGATAATATGGTCGAGCAGATGCCAAAAAAGAAAATAGATGTACATTTTAAAATTTTCTCAACTTACATAAAAATAATTTACGACAATAAGAGTGAAAAATCACGTCGTGGCAGCGTGCAACGGAAAAACTAAAATGGCCACATAACTTCTGGGAGTTAAAAACATTTTTAAACTCCTCTGTCACGTCATTCTGATTATTTTTCGTGTGGGCTGAAAATCTTGAGAGTAATAAAAACGGAAGAATTAAAGTGATATTTAACACTGCACCCTTAAAGTTGGAAAATTAAATAAAATAGTTATCTTTAAATTAACGTGATTTATTTTTGCTATTACTCAAGAAAAATTCTTACATAATAGATATGTAGAGAATGTATAAGCCACCGTATAAGATACGTAGGTAAATAGATTGGTCTCTGTGAGACTTCTATAATTCAACTAAAAATAATAATCCCAAAATCCAATAATTGTGTTCTTAGATCATACATATAAAAGTATTATTTAAATATATACTGGTCTATAAAAGGAATTAAAAAATTTAAAATATTGATTTTCAGACGTTTTCTAGCGTGTATGTTAAGTATTTAGGAAGAATATCGTATACATTAAAAAGAATATTGCTAATACTCCACTTTGAAAATACAGAGGTATCATTACCAGCTACGAAATTAATGCATACTGTTTCATGATAAAGGACTACAGATGTCTCTAGCATATTTCTATCAAATATAGGAAAGATTCCTAGAATTGAAACATATATACATATTTCAAAATTTTGATAATATGTAGATGTTATTACAACGGAATTGGTGAACGTTGCATGTGTAGAGTGATTACCTAAGCTAGCTCGTACAGGCTGTTAGCCCTGGGCCATTGTATAAATAGCTTCGTCTCTGTGAGACTTATTTAATTCATTTCATGATATGTAAGGAGTTTATTGCGTTGTTACGATCTCTATAATTTTGTTAACATTAAATTGAATCTTTTTTTGTCTGTTCTTAACATTTATATAAAATTTTGCAAAATTACGCTTAGGATCACAGGAAAAATATAGGCGCTATCCCGATATATCCCGATGAATTTTACCGTAGGCTATCCGTTACAACTTATTTAGTGCATTCTAGGGAACCACTAATAACTTGTGCAATAAATTTGTAAATAAATGTATATTATCACACAAAATGGCTTTTTTTTAAATCCCATACTCCATCTATTCTTTTTCAAAACCGATTAATTACAACATTTATAAAAACAATTAAGGCGGATAATTTGGTATTCGATTTATTTCCGTGCGTGTGACATCAAAATAACTTGGCGGCATTTACATCCGCGTTGGATTGTCTACTTAGTTACCCTGAGTGTTAGATACTTTGTAGTCTCCTGATAGAAGACAATTATTCTGTATCGAAACCTAGCCACGACATCTGAATACTGGAAAAGAATAAAGCACTAAGTGCCAGAATGTTCATTCTAAGATACAAGGTAAAAAGCTAATTCGTGTGCTATTTTACACGTATTTTCTATTAAAAAAATTCAGGAAGTTAGCTCGTCCTGCAATCGCCTGTCAGGCAGTTGGCTTGTCGGTCAATTGACTTTTCGGGCAATTGGCTTGTCTGGCAATCGGCTGTCGGGCAGTAGGGCAAGTAGGTCCCTGACTCGATTTATATAAAGGAGATGAAGAAGTAGAAGAATTTATTACAAAAATATATATTATAGATGTCTCATGAAGACGAAGCTTTTTTATGGGAAACTAGGTACAATAGATATCTGTACTTGTTTATGGGAATGACAAATTTGTGGTGGCACATGTGGCGGCAGTAAAAATACAACTAACAAATGAAACATATATACGACTTCCAAAAATTTGATATACGTGGTAGTCTGTCTATCTTGGGTAGAATTGATGAACGTTACATTGTGTAAAGGGATCATTTAAGCCAGCCGTACATCCAAAAAACTTCCATACCTACTTTCTAATATGAAAAAAGCTATCTATAATGTGCTATCTTATCTATCTATCTAGCTATCTACAAGGTGTGACAGAGCTAGTCCACAATACTTTACAGGTGGATTTCTGTCTTGATTATGAGTCCAAAATGTTCGACCAATCATGACCTAATATCAATAGTAATGGAGTTATTCAATATCAAAGTTTGCATTTTTTTTTTCAATATTTCATATTATTTTTTACTAACTTTAACATTTTTATTTTTTAACTTTATCGATTACGAAAAATTCATTCATTTCAATAAAAGGTAAATTAGGTAATAAAAACCTGAAAAATTTCCAATTGGAATTGGAAGGTGTTTATTATTTTATTAGACTTGCATTAAAGGGAATGAATTTTTCATGCTTATTAGATATATGACAGTAATTATGGTCCAACGTTTTGCAAAAAATAAGTCAGAAATATTGAAAAAAAATGCAAACTTTGATGTCGCATATCTCCTTAACTATTGATATTGCATTTTCGACTCATAATCAAGGCAGGAATCCACCTGTAAAGTATTGTGGACTAGCTCTGTTACACCCTGTATATCTTGATTAATGATGTCCCCTGCAAATAAAATCCAGTATTTTGTTCTTGAAAAATTTCAGCACACTCAAAATTCTGAATTTATTACCAGTTTCATATGATTTGAATTCGATATACGTTTACACCTTTACGGCCTTCTCAACATGATACTATGTAACATTATACATTCGATTGAAATATGTCACCCATACAAGTACAGGAGTTTATCCATCACCGTCTTATGATAATTTGATAAAGAAATTTTCTGAACTTCTTCTAGTTACAGTCTTACGTTCCGAGTGGAAATAAATTTATTAACATATTGTATTAGTGTATGAATATTAAATTAAATCAAATAATTTTGTTTCGTTAAAATAATTTGGATTAATGATATTTACTTAATAATTTAGATTTCAAATAGAAGTGTGGTATACTATTGTCACGGAATGTGGCTTTGGGAGGCAAATGAAAACACTGGAATTGATTTAGTTTAATTTATTACTAAAATAAATCTTGGGCACGAGTTAAATTGTAGTAACGTTCTTAATTTTACAATCGCTAAATTTCTTCCGAAAATTCCACACTTTTTTTTTAAATGTTCCTTAATTCTCACTAATCAACGCTGTCTTTTTTTTTTTTAAAATAGAGATGCGAATACGGAATACGTGTCACATCTTACTAAGCTATTCTTACTATTTTCAAACTAAGCTAAACGCTTGTGCTATGAAAATAGGAGTAACTTGCTGATCTGGAGTGAGGTTCGAACTACTGTCGTTTGGATCACGAGGCGAGAGTCCTAACCACAAGACCAACAAGCTACTTTGCTTAGATCACTTCTGATAAACTCCGTCTATGTTCGCACGTAGAATCCATTCGCTCCGGAATTCTCTATTCACTTGCGCTGGCCAATTACTAATATCGCGTGTTTAATATCACGAAACACCGATTACACTGGTTCGCTCTGTAGTATCACGGAGATGAAGCCTTGTTAACATCACAAACTGAATTTTCTGGGCCCGCGTCGCATGACACATGAGATATAGCAAAAATTCCCTAGAAAGGTTTATTCCGGAGGTAACGAGAAACATGTGGAACGTTCCAGATTATTCTACGTAATGGGTTACTAACAAATAGAAAGGCGTAGAACTCTAGATAGAAATAGAAAGATAGCGCAGTCATGGATGAATGACCCCGGATTACGTGCATAACAGTCTGCGGTTCCGGTTGACTGACCGCCATCGCGTGACATTCCTGTTTATTTTCAGCACTCAGTAGGTACTCATTTTCGCTACAATATAATACTTAAAAAAGGCACTCTAAAAAAAAAAAAAAAAAAAATTTTGTAATAGACACACGCTGAGTACTTTCAAGCAGTGTACATCAGAATGTTTAATTTTGTGTAAAGTTAATTAGTTTGTTGTGCCACAAAGTAACTGCCATATCAATCAATAATGAACCATAATGAAGTCATGAGTGAGACAAATTTGAAATAAAAATATTGTTTTATTGTATATTTATGAGCCAAATCAGGGGACTTCTAAGATATTTATACCAAATGTTTACATGCTCACTTCCTATTTAATATATTTCTTCATTGTATTCAATATATTCATTGATTTTGATTTTTTGACATTGGACACATCGGACTGCTAAAAATAAATATTATATTTTCATTATATCACCAAATTTCTTCATTTTTTATATTATATTTTCTAACATTTTTTTTTTAATTGTAATATTTTACAATACGTCATTTTCAAACTCGAAAAATTATTCGTCTATCATTAATAAAATTTGTAATGTAAATGAACTGTAATATATCACACTATAATATTAAAAATAAATAAACACAATAGTTTATTTATTATAAGTAACATTTTGATACAAGTAAAGAATCTTAGTGTCTCTATCCTTTAAATATTTGCGATATCTTAACAAAGGAAAACCTCTCTTATGCGGTAAAACAAAGAACAAAGTAAAAAACAAAAAGACATACCTTACAGTTTAGTTTTTTTAACACTTCCATTACATTAAGTGTGTGGTTTATTCCCCCGTGGATATTATGTTAACAACGTTTTTAGAGCCGGAACAGCATCAGGAAGAAAGATAAAGTAGTTCCAGCGAGACTGAATCACAAAACACACTCAGGATTAGTAGGAGGTTTTTATGCACGAAGTTTACCGAAATGCTGATCTTGCGCTTTCCGAAATGTCGGTGCTTAATTTGGTTTTATTGGATATCTTAAAATCAAAGTATTCAAAAGTAAGTAATCAACATTAGACGAATTACAAAGTAAAATATGGCCGATAAGCCACCATACTGAAATCAGTTACAATCTGTAATGACGCGATTTATAACTCGTTTCAAAGCGATCATAAAAAAAGTAAAATTAATATGACTCTTCGAAATTGTTTATGAAGAATGAAATAAAAATTTTGTTACATTTATTTTAAAAACATATTTGAATATAAATTCTTAGGCTTTTTATATTTATTTTTTTTTTAAATAGAGATGCGAACACGGAACACGTGTCACATCAATATTCTTACTATTTACAAACTAAGCTAAACGCTTGTGCTATGAAAATAGGACTAACTTGCTAGTCTGGAGTGAGGTTTGAACCCGCAAACTTTGGTTCACGAGGAGAGTGTGCTAACCACAAAACCAACAAGCTACTCTTATTTATTTAGAAAGATTAGTTCGATTTAAATTACGGACACGATAAATCTATCATATTGCGATCAAAATTTTCTCAATAATTTACCCAGTAAATATCGAATAGAGATATAGTTATCCAACCTGAATCAAAATAGCGACAAACTTATATCAAAATAGCGATTATTCAAAATTGAAAAAAGTCGTAACAACTCCTTTAATTTTGATCTTAGAAAGAATGAAACCTTCAAATATCATTCTTTTTTCTTAATTCTATATATATCTAGATATTTTTAGGAGATAGGTAACATAAAACAAGAAATATTATATATAGGATTATCTGGGCTATTCTGCCCTGTGTGTTTGACCTTCTATTCGTTGTTTTGGATCCCATAGAAGATGCTGAACGTCGGTTAAAACGCAAGAAGTTTATAATTCTCTTAATATATTTTACTCACTCATAATATTGTCATGGGGTAGAGGCGGTGGCATGCGGGTTTAAAAAATAAATGTTTTAAAAACAAAAATATACATTATTAGTTAGTTAAATTGTTAATACCAACACAAAATTCTGTAAAATCTACTTCACTAATATCTTTTTTATACAACATATCCAGTATTGTCAGTGTTCAGATAAATATATTAATTATGTTGAATGAATCAAATAAAGAGCATAGGTATCACATTTAAGGGATGTTTTGTTAAGAGGTTTTTTTCGAATTAGCAACTTTTTCCAGCGACAGTCCATTTGTCAGCTGACAACTGATTTATGCTCAGTTTGGTTTGCCATTTTACCAAGAATAGACTTACGCCAAAAAAACATTGAAAATTGTTCAAATTTATTTTGAAAATCGTGGCATCGTAATCATATTTAAAAACTAATGGCATAAGATAATATTTCCAATAAAGCCAATTTCATGTGCATTACCACGATTTTTATGTTTTATTTCATTTAAAAGTACCGGATCTCTAAAAAAACATCCTGTGTATACGAATATATACAAATAAGATAAAATAAAACAGCATGTGGTAAATTGTACAGAAAAATGCCCCAATTTTTCGTTGTAAGAGATACGAGCACATCAACCCTGGGTGACCGCACAGCGTCCGGCCCCCCGCCGCTCGAGCGAGCCTTCGCATTGTTTTTTCCTTTTCCTATCGACGTTTGGGGAGGTTATAATTTCTCTGCCAATAGGAGGAGATGCCAATTGACGGAACGACAATTCAAAGACGTTGATAAATTGCCCGGAAAAAATCCATTTAAATAAATGATTAATTTGTTACCACTGAATGATTCCCCTATTAAATATCTCAACAAGTAGATACCGTTTACATTTGAACCGTACAATAAGTAGTTTGCAATAATTTTGGCATTCTAATCACGCATTACTTATTAGTTCTCCTTGCTTTATCCGCCTTCTTCCCTTCGTGATCCCTTCTGAATCATATTTATCAACATATATTATTATATCCGTTACATTCCCTCTTAATATATTAATGCATCTTCACCTGATACCCAATAGAAACGGTAAAAACAGCGATTCGCGCTTACTATGCGTTTTAGGATTACTTTCGTAGTATTATTTTTATATGTTATATAAGAACTAAAAGTATGTTGTACTTTTAAATATTTTTATGCGATATACAATAAAACATGATTTAATTCAGTTAAATTAAGATTAACAAACAAAATAATTATCATTCAATCTTATACTCGTAATATACTATATTGATTAAATATATTAATATCAATTAACTTAATTTTGAATGTCCTTCTGTCTGTCCGTAACTCGTTTGAATTAAGCTGGAATTGTAATAACAACACTGATGATTACTAGTCGCTAATGTGGTCCGGATGCCCGAGTGTGACACGTCAATCAGCGCTCGGCTCTGGTTACACGCAAGGATCGTTACTACTTACTATTATGACCCTTGATTTTTCTCGGATTTACGCCTAATAATGAAATAAATATTACTTGAATTGTATGTATTGAGAAAAATATTTTATAAAATACTTGTGTGAGAAGTACTTCATAAAACAAACATGACTGATACATTTTATAATTGCCGCATTAGTAGAGTAGAGGACCAATGCGGCAGTGTGAAGAAAGGATTCCTACCCTACCTACGGAATCTACCGGTGTTCGTGAAATATGTTGCATGCTGTATGCAAGTATCTTATAATATGTTGCAAGCAAATAAGAGAGGCACAAGCAAATCAGGAATATGAATAATTCTCAGTCTATTATACTGAAGTCAATTGAAAATTATTTAAGGATACAGGCGAAACTTAACTTACAAGAAAAAGTGCCTGTAATAGATCGAGCGATCAAAGGCGGAATGATGAGAGAAATATGGCGAAAGTGGCGTGGAGCCATATCTATATCAAGATTGTTTATCACCATTATACCAGCAGATGATAAATATAAATAAATATGTTCTTGCATTATCAGGAATGTAGTAAAATAAAATACCTACATGGTTATTGAAAAATGTAAAATATTTTTTAAAAATTATCTAACAACTAAAATATTCATATGTTGTTCTAATGTATTTGGATGTATGTATATTTGTTTTGAAATTCAAGCTGTTTCTTAATAAATTATAACTTCAAATTAATACTTATTGTCATAGATATCTAACTAATATATATATATATACTATACTAGCTGTTCGTACCCGGCGTTGCACGGGTTAAGGGTTAAGTTGAAATCAATTTGTGGGGGGAAACAAAGGTTTGATTCGAACGGTATAGATTTGCATCGAAAATATATCAGGGAGAGGAGAAAAGGTGAAAGAGAGGGAGGAAATATAGCCAGTGTTACCTCCCGAGTCCTAAAGAACAAGTTTCCAAATTTTGAGTCCGATCGGTTGAACGGTAAAGATTTGCATCGAAAATATACCAGAAGGAGGGGAAGGTGTACAGGAGGAGAGGGGAAATGTAGCCTATGTTACCCGCCGAGACCTAAAGAATAAGTTTCCAAATTTTGAGTCCGATCGGTCAAACGGTACAGATTTGCATCGAAAATATGTCAGGGGGAGAGGAAGGAGTACGAGAATAGGGGGAAATATTGCCTATGTTACCCGCTGGGTCCCAAAGCATGAGTATGCAAAATTTGAATCGAATCGGACAAACGGTGTGGATTCGTATGGAGAACAGACAGACAGACAGACATTGAGTTTAATAGGTATAGATACATTCAAATCTAAAAAAAAAAAAAAAAAATGGCTGTTAGGTATATTTGGATACTGAACGACCCATTTGGTTAATTTTGTCGTATTAAGTCCATTGTCGGCATATCTCTCTACCAAACTCACCATTCCTGTCACGTCCCACTCCGTCAGTTCTTCTCGTGGACTTGGAAGGGATTTACATGAAGCCACTTCACATGAACAATACCCTGGTGATTGTGTGGAGCCCGCGGGGACTGGCGCCAGGAGATGTGGGTTCACCGCCCTAAATCCTCGGCTCGACGTGGTGTACCCCTCACCTGATCTATTTGTTTCCCGTGCACCTGAATTATTCATGACCCCACAGTTTATTAAGGTCGCTAAATATATTGGATAAATTAGTTTTAAGTCTATATTTTTTCCCATAATTTTATAAGTTTATCTGTATAATATTGTCACAAGATGTAGTAAGCGGAAGAATTACAAGTAATTCATTTCAATATAAATCACATACATTCCAAACATTCATTTAATTTGTAAATAAATAAATAATACAATCTTTGATACATCCTAATCTATAATATAATCTAATCTTTATATCTTATATATAAAATAATCATTTATCTATCATCAACAATACATATAGAATCTATAAAACAATTTAACAATTTATACTCTACAATTCTACTGTTGAGGCACCTAACAGTACTATCGTCCAATATCTGGTTAACCTACTCATGATGTCTTCCGCTGCCGCCATTTCTTTCTGGCGCCGTCAACACATACGTCACATATTCTTCTTTTCTCATTCATTCTATCAACTGTGGGTGGGATCTCTACTATTAAAAAAAGACAGTCTGTGTAATCAAAATCTATCCTAATAAATAAAAAGGTAAAGTTTGTAAGTAAGATTTCAAAAATTCTCTCACCGATATTGAGAATAAACTTTTAGAGTGGACATAGGCTATATATCATCTCGTTAAAATAAAAGAGCTTTTCATGGTGGCCTATTTTAAAGCTAAAGTCGGTGAATAAATGATCGACCGATGCGTTTTTTACGAACGCTGCCTTAACGGTAAGAAATATTTAAATACTTGTAAACGTGTTGTTATTGACAATGGGAGAAATCCCGAAAACGTTCTAACAATTCAAAATAAATATAGTGGAGTAAAACAGTGTTGTTTACCCTCATTTTTTTAAATATTAAATGCTTTCTATGGAAAAGTTGTAGAACTCAAAAAGTTCTATAAAAAAATCCGCGACGAGTGCGACGACATATATCCATATGTTAAGGTTAGTACACAAATTCATAAAATATGACTAAAAGTTACTAAAGTGCGAGTGCGCCGCGCTGGTAAGCTAATATTAAATTTAAAAAGAGCATCCATGCCAAAATCCATTTTTAAAACTAGCCCTAAGGCGTGCCTTAAAGTTTTTCTTTCAAAAACGTCCAGTCAGTACGCATATCTCGCACACATGTGTACAAGTGCCAGCCTGGTAAGCGTTTTGTCTACTAAGATTTTGATATTTCCAGACAACAATCTCGCTTGGTACGCCTTTTGGTATTTCTTGTATAGTATTATTGCTTTTTGCTTTTTAGGTATTCAAGGTACGCGAATCTTTGCAACACTCCAGTCACGACAAGCTCGCGTGAACAATACATAATTAAAGCAAAAATATGAAATTATTTTGTTTTATTATTGAGTGTATTTTCTTCTAGCTAATTTAAATATCTATCTCCTATGTTTTAAGGGTACTGATCGCGATCGACCGTTCGATAGATATCGTAGCAATTTTTGGTCGATTGCCAATAATACAGCCGTGTCTTTTTACAACCATTTTTGCAGTTTGGGATTTTTGTAAGAAATTTCGTAATGGCGTGCGTAAACTGAACAGCTGAAACAGCTGTAACACATAAAAATACTTAACCCGTAGAACTTAATAATAATATTTAATAAAATTTAATTTATTTTAAATTTCGTTAAAAATGCGTACACTGATAAAATTTCTGTCAATGATTTGTCTCGGAAGCGTGTAAAGTGCAGCGCGTTATAAATCATTGCCGTATATATTTTGGACGCAGAGTTAAATGACAGAACCGGTTTCATATTAAAACTTTTGAGGTAATAGATCTCATCCCTAGACAGACTCATAATAGGTCTCATCCCTAGACAGACTATAAGAATTTATCCTTCACACACCGTAGAAGTTGGGGAAATTTTTATTGATTAATAATTTATAATTCTGTCAAATATAATCATTGATTCAATAACGTACCAAAGACAATCTATCTGTTTGTAAGTACACCACGGATGGATTTATACTGGCAAAGTAGTAAATATATTATTTAAAATCAGTTAACTCCTTTGACCTCTTTGTAAAAAATATTCCTTTTTGTGTTCGTTTTCGTATTTTATAGATCAAGGCCATTAACTTATTAGTTACTAAAAGAACGGTTAAAAAATATAACATAAAATAATGCCACGTTTATACTGTATTGGCACGTATACATTTACTCATATTGAAGCAAAATGTGCGGCGTTTAAAAACACTTCTGTACCAGCAAAGATGTGTAATCAGAACACCGCGCAGTGAGAGATATAAGTATTACGATTATCTTGGTATAGATTTATTGCAGTTTTTGCAAAAAAATATGCGAAATACAAGGGCAGCTTCATTTATCATTTATGTTGGAACACGAATATATTTTGTACAGTATACAATCAGAAACATATTTATCTTCCAATTATACTATGGTCAAAATAATTTGAATTTGAACAATGGATATTTAATAAATTTCCCGGCTTTATTGTGAAGAAATATGGTAATCCTACAATCCTTCAGGTAGACGCTTCACGTGGGGACAAGTGAAAGCTTGGGGCCTTTTGTTCAGATTCTGCCGTAGTGGGGGAAGTTCACACGTGCGGTACACCCTAAAGCTCCTTTTAACCCTTTTTTAAGCGTGTGAATAAATGTCATTCCTTATTCTTCCATTATTTGCCGCGGGTTTCAAAAATTTTTTCGCCCAACTGCTTTGCATGCTAAAGCGTACCGGGAGGCTAAAACGCATTTCTTTTAACAAAATAATATTGCTGTCAGTATATAACCACTCAAAATTAAATTTTTGTCTACCGGTTTCGAGAGGTAACCCGTCTCTTCCTCAGGACGACCACTACACTAGCATGTAAGTAACGCTACACATCACAACCGTAGTATTACTTACACACCAGCACTTTCACAAAATACTCTTCACATGCACATGCTCTAACTAAAGGCCAACATGCACTAAATTTGAATTTGAAATCAAAAAGAATAAATAATTTGGATACAGGAGAGAGGGAAACGGGGTGGGGTCTATAGGATTATATAGGAGTCTATGGTGTTATTTACATGCTAGGAGTTTATAGGGTCTATAGGGGTTTACAGCATTATTTACATGCAAGTTTAGTGGTTGTCCTGACGAAGAGACAGGTTATGTCTCGAAACCGGTATACAAAAAAGTAATTTTTAGTGGTTATATCCTAACATAAATATGATATTTAAATCGTTAACCACCAAGTTAACGATTTAAATATCATAAATATTAATAATAACGCATTTATTTTATTGGTATTCTTTGTAAAAACATATTTTGATTTTAATTTTTAGTTCTACATCAAGTCATGGGCCAATCACTATTTTGAAACACATCACAAAAATACCCGGGCCTTAAAATTCTCATAAATATAGGTACTGTGATATCAATCCCGTGTTCAATCCTGGAACACCCGGTATAAAATGCCTGAGTCATGTGCATCGAACTATGGGGCCAGATAAAATTAGTACTTTCAAAATAATTTTTTAAACTAGTATTAGTTATTTTCATTACAGATTAAATTTTAATTTCTGAAAATAATTTTAAAAAATCCAGGAAATTTTCAGGATTCTTACACTGAATAACAATATGCATAATATACATACGATAATTACTACGATATAATTAATAATATGCATTTGTATCGATAGTAGATGGTGTCTGCGTTTTGCGCAGCGAAAAATAACTATTTAAATTTTAGTTAATATCGGTGAAAGAGTAGCACTGATAAAGAATAGAACCACATCCATTTTATTTTATTTTACACTTTTATGAAGCATTAACAATTTAAAGATATCACGATGATACAGAAAAAAATATCCTCCAATAATAAATAGTCAACAAATCTCTTTAAAAAAATATATTATCGATGAATTTTGCGTTAATATTGTAGAGATAATTCACGATGATCATTAAATTGGGTAAAATACATAAACTTTGATATCTCTAAATAAGTTTAATTATAATTTTATATTTTACAACCGAATTTTTATTTAGAATAGTAAGAGTAGAGTACCTTTTAGTTATTTTAGAGTAGTTTTTTCGAGTTTTTCAGTTTTAAGATATTCTAATTCTCTCGAAACTTGAATACTAAAATATGAAATTATAATTAAACTCACACAGAGATAACATAGTTAACATTATTCTCCCAATCTCTTACAAATACTTGTAGGGGTAGTGTCCGCGGTACATTGCACTACCCAATTTCCACTGTCCATTTGTTTCCCTTGTCTGGATTTGCTGATCTAAGTATTTCCAGTCGTAAACCAGACATTCAAAGCCAATCAGTCAGTTATATTATTACTCTAGTTCCGCTTTCTTACTTTCACTGGCTCCCAGAGCTTAACTCTGGAAAAAATAAACGTCAACAAAATAACCAATCGCTCTTTCCTTCCACGGCTTAAGAACCTTCCCTAAATACTTATTTCATGCATTTAATTCATTACTTAAGTATCAAAATCTATATAATATATGCTAACATGTATGTAATCAATTAAGGGACTCAGGAAACATGTGTTTTGATATTTGATATTCCATATTAAAGTGAGTTATGCATTTAATTGCGAAATAATTCCATTTAACATTTTTTCCATAACGTTAAGCTTTTTTATTTATTACATTCAAGATATCAAGTAAATAAAAACCTTTTTAGCCTCACACCCAATGTTAACTGAGGCGCGATGATGAGATAAAAGAGAACTGACGAGAACGAAGGGGAATCTATCTAATTCGCGCCACGCACGAAGTAAGAAGGCAAAATTTACGGTGCCAAAAGAAAGCATACTTAAAATGGTATATTTCGAAAACATTGTCTACATAAAATTTTCATTTTCATTTATATACCTGCAATAAAAATGAAAATGTCTGCTATAAAAAAAACAAATGTCTCTGAGATGGAAAACGTTAAAGAACGTCACAGTTTACATGGCCCTCCCTACCTTATTTCTATCCCATATATGTATCACATATCAACTGCTCCAATTAAGATGGCAGTATAACAACATCATCAACATCATCATTTTCATCCCCTTATCGCTTTTTGTATTAAAATATGATAATAATATAAAAATACCAACCTTTATGCCATATATGGCTTTAGAGAGCTACTTGTTGTCCCTAAATATCTTAAAAACTAGTTGCAAAGTATTGTATGTCCAGAGATGATACCATTTACCACTATAACTCATTTATGAAAGAAATACCTTGGGATTTCGAGACAAATTATGCTCTTTCGTTCTTATTCTGTTACAGAAATTTTATCAAAAATATTAAATCCTTACATAAATAAGTTTCTTACTGTTCTGCTTTGTTTCGACATTATTTTCAGACATTGTATTTTAAGATCTTTAGTGATCTTAAGACCAAACCTTTATTCTTCGCTCACTGGTTGATTGATAAAGTAGCTCGCAAAAGATCTGTCTGACCTACGGAGGAGCCTGCAGTTAAACCAGTAGTAACGAGAAGAATATTTCAGGGATCCAGAAAAGCTGTCTGGAGTTTAAAAAAAGATAGGTAAGTCAGAAATATTGAAAAAAAAAATGCAAACTTTAAAGACGATATTTCCGAAACTATCGATATTAGGACATTGTTGCTTGAACATTTTCTACTCAAAATCTAGGCAGAAATCTACCTGTAAAATATTGTGGACCAGCTCTGTTACACCCTGTATTTATCGCATAATACTTTTTCCTAAAGAATCCTTTCATCACAACGTGTGATGTATACATGTACTTTGTTTGGCATTGGGATATTGTCTAAGGGTAAAAACTTCTCAGAAACGGGGCTTCAGTCTGTTGTCCGGGGCAAATGAGAAGTGACCGTTTTTACCGACTTGTCTTGGAAAACATTTCCTCATAATATGAAGATATCTTGCACGTGGTCCCGCCGTTCCCTTTTGAACTTACAAGAAACACAAGACGTGCTCAGAATGTGCTGAGATATGTGTCTGTTCAAGCACTTTTTTTCTTTGTAAATTACAATAATATTCTTGCCTAGCAAGGTGTATAAATATTTTTTTCTTTCTAACCAAAAAACATTATATTGTTAGGTTGTAATTGATATCAATTTCTATACACTAACAAGGTATTATAACGAAAAATATTAAGTTTTTTTTTACAGTCTTCAGTAAGTAATTTATATATTATTCCATTTACTATTCATATTTTATAACATATAGATTTTATTGATTTATCTTTGATAAATTATAATTAATTTCACAACCGCACCCAAACCGGTTCACTCAATTTATGTTCCCGTCTACTCACATCCTTCATTCCTTTATCTTAATCCTGCATCCCACTGCTCCGTCTTCACCCATGTTCAACATATTTTGTAATCAAAAATTAACTATATGGTTATACTTTACTCATATTATTAATAATCTTCAGTGGAAATTTCAAAATTAGCACAGTTTTTTTTGTCGTATGTTTGTTAATTGTAGTACTTGCTGTCAACTTTCCCAAAGATAAATAAATTATCGATAAATTATTTTTTTTATTAAATTAAGCGATCTAATTGGTTTTGCATTAACATTGTATAATTAATTAATGATTGTGTAATTAATTAATGCTGACTTTTGCAATTTTTATTTTTCGCGTGTCATGTTTGTACCTCATACCTTTTAATCTATTGTACGTGAACCAATAATGGCACACGATTAACCTACATTTATGACTAATTTGTACGTGGAATAATAACGCCTACACCTATATGCATTATTTCGTCACCAACTGAATCGTTTGTTTTATTTTACCGTTTATGAGAACATATTATACCCCGAGCATTTTATTGCCAGAATCCAAGCGCGGGTTTGGGTCAACTTCCCTACAGCCGTTTGCCCGTCAGCCAAATGCTCGACAAGCCGACTGCCTGACAAGCCAACTTCCCGAAATCAAGTGACCGGCATCCCAAGTTTTCGACAAAAAATTATTTCTTTTTTAAGATTTGTATTTGTTGTTGGGCTTATAAAAATGACATTTTTATAAGTCCATCCTTTTTTTTGACAATAGCTAAATTTTGAAATTTTAAATACTAATAATTAACCATGGACGTTTATTTTGTTTCTTCCCTTTTAAATAGAGTACCTATGTATAGTCTGTTAAGCGTTATTTATTCAGTTTTATGTTACAGAATTTAAATTTTTAGCTACTTTTAAACAAAAGTTACAATAACACATCGAAATGATTTATAGGTATTGTGCGAAATGAATTGTTCTTAAATTCGGAAAGATTTTCTTCAAAATTCTATTTTAAATTGATCAGTTTCGTGGTTTTAACAGTTGAAAAACTAATGTACGACAACTCAGTCAACTTTGGGACACCATTGCTTGTGAACCTAAGTCCAATAGAAACTAAACAAACGTTAAACGAAAGCTTTTTAAATAAACATTAATAAATCAATATTATTATTTATGTGTTAATTAGTATAACACCAGAGGAAGAGCTATAGTTATCATTATTTCTAATTTAAGTGAAAATGTCTCCTGGATCTTATTTAATCCCACTAGATATCACATTATTCATTCATCGGATCAAAAAAATACGATTAACAATCATTAAGACACAAATTGTAAAAAAATGTAATATAAACGATGTAAGTTAATCATCACATCAAACACAGTTTATCATCTCTAAAGATATTGATTGCAATAATATAATGCAATAATAATATGCAATAATACAATAATTACAAGCTACATAAAAACATTTAGGAATTAACGAAAATTTAGTATATGTTTTGTTAATATAAAAATAATAAAAACACCTTTATATTTTACACATATAAATAAAAGTTATTTGTTGATCCCCTCTCAGAATGCAGAGCTGCTGGGGAATTAGAGCTTTGATGTTAAGCCATGGTTATCACGTTATAACTTCAAGAACTACGAGGAAATTATAAGTTAAGTTACACATAATGTATACAAAACTTTATTATCTAATAAGCGTATGACATAAGACGACTTGTACTCGATCTATTCTAAATGTATGCACGTAGAAATACGTGACTTATTATCTTAACTTTGTTCTTGGTTTTTATTCAAAGAAAAGATTCTACCAGACAATATAACGACCTTCACCGCCAATCTCGAGATAAAAGTACTCTAAGGGGAATTTAATTAAAACTATTTGCGTAATCGAGGTCATACAGTATTACATATCCCACGGATGTAATTAACAGGCATACCATAACGCGCAGTACGCAACTTTTAAACAAACTGAGCTATCATATCGACGTATTTAATTACAGCATTAAACGCAACTGACAGAAGACCGCCTCCATATAAGGTACTCACCTTATACATTGCATAAACCGCATGGACTTGCAAATTATTGAAAAATTATGTTTTTAATTTTAATATTATAGTTTAAGTCAAGTTGTTTTTATAAAAGGAAAAAAATATTACAATACCACGTGTTATTAATGGGGAGAAAATTGCATAATAGCCGTTGATAGAAGTTTACAATAGATATTTTTACGCGTAATACATGTAAACTTTGCTTACCTTTGAACCACACACCTCGCGGTTCCACGGACATTGGGTCCAATAAAAGGTCCACGACAAAAGAGCCATTCGACAAAACATCCACTCGGAAAAGGGTCCATTGACAGTATATCCGCGGGATCCAACGATATAATGACAAGAAACAAAATTTAGAAATACTTTTTTTTTAAGAATGAACTTTAAATAAATTAACAATTGGTAACGAAATCATAGGTGGCCCCCACAATCCGCTGGCTTCTCATACTGGTAGGGTTCTGAGTTCGATTCTCGGTGACGTCACAATACATCTGTGTGAGTAACTCAAGCCTGGAATGTTTTTATGACGTGTTTCGCTACAGCAATTGGGCTCCATGGCCTGTTGTGGCTTAACAAAAAAATACTCGCCACTATACTGCCTCTTTCGCAAATTCTTTAAAAAATGCTGCTGTTCAACTCAATGATATTTCGCGAATTGTGCTCCATTAAGCAAAAGTGCAATATTTATATCTGCCCTATGAAATAAAGGAGCCAGGATCTTATAGAACTGTGCTGAAGGCACAAACTGCACTTTTGTTTAGCCTAATCATACCTAACCTAAACTAAAATTAATATTTTGTTATAATTTGGAACGGTTATATGCAATATTTTTGTCTATTGCGTGTACTGCGTTTTTAAGAATTTGTGAAACATTTTTAAAAATTCAATTATTTTGTCACCATTATCAATTCATTAATTTATTTAAGGTTCTCATAAAAATTGATTTTAATTTTAAAAAAATATTATGTAACAGAACATTTCATTTTTATTTTATTGTTTTTAAATTTTTAATCCTGTAACGCGTTATCGCATTGATAATCGTAAAATGCATTTTACGTTATACTTTATAATTATATACTTAGACTATCTGAAATGTAATGAAATTAATGTCCGAATCCCTTGTAATGTACCACATTGGAAAAAACTATGGAACCCTTTACAAAAATACTTTAGACTTAGACTTATTTACCACATTCGAGAGACGCCTGGATTAGCCTGAAGACAACGGAAACTTTCTGCCTTCTAGAAATTAAAAAAATGTTCTCGAGGATTCGAAAAAACAATATGTTGCTTATAAATAGCGGGGCCAGGCTGCGGCATGTCAATGCTGTTTTGACGTTTCAGCCGTAGCGATTGGTGTTACCAACGTGTGTATGATACCACTGACAGATTAATTGAAACGAAATTTACTACTTACGTGCAATACTTTAACGGAGTTTAATTGAAAGTTCTAACAAGCGATAGTAAAAAGTTGATAAGTGAGTGATAAATTATGAAATAGTGTGAATTCGAGACTAGAGTATTAATTAAATTCGTGTTCATTGACAGTGAAAATTGATCGTTTTTATTACTCTACTTCAATTTAATTTATTTCATATTAAAAGTCGATGATATTTAATTAAACTTATAAGTTAAATCCTCGTGCCTGCGTTTGTCTGCGGTTCTAAAATTTCTATAATATTTGATGTCGGCAATAGGCGGGCGGTCTTACCAGATTTATGGAAACGATTTCCGAATTACAAGTGGAAAATATATAGGCCCGTGATAAATTGTTGATACATTTCCACGTTAGCCCAGCACCCACGATTCATGGGGGCAGAATGATGTAGGGTTGCTGATCATTTTTTAACGCGTATATTTTTCATTCTTCATAGGGGCGGAATTCGGAACATTTAGACGAGACCCGAGGAAACATGTTGGATGTCTCCATCCGAGGGATTCGGTTGGATTTGGCACTAAACCTCCGTCAACACGGGCCTATACCCAATTCTTTATAAATAAATCGCTCTTTTTGGGGACAATATTTATAAAGACTTGGGGATATTTGCAATATTTTATTTTTCTTTCGTAAAGAAGTTCGAGGATTCGGAAGACTGCGATGCTATTTTTGTGTAAAATATATGTGCAACGTTTATGTAAAACATATTATTTTAATACGGTTACGACTATTTTTTCTAAAGAAAAAGTAAGTCTCTTGCATTTTTGAGTTATTTTTTATAATTAAGTTTTAACGAAACATGTGTCCTAACAACTTTGATATCCAATACGTGAAATGAATTTATTTAAAGATTTGCGGTAATGAAATTATGAGACACCTTTTTCTCAAATTCTCTCATACATCTTCGAGATAACCCTTAAACACTTCTCTCCAAATCTCTTCCTTTCTTCCCGAGGTCCTCCGTAACCTTTTTACACAGAATCTTGACACCTAAAACACGAACTTTTAGATAAGATAGTACAAATGGCAAGAGAAAGTTGTTTTTTTTTTTAATTTTTGTCCCTTTTAAATAATGAAAAAATGTTTCAATTTGCACGAAGAGTAAAAAATGTGTAGGTACATAAAAAGTTCATTTTTGCGAGCGAATCTCTTTCTTTTGTTTTGTATGCTTTTCTTTCATTTTTCTTGTATTGCAACATAACGCTTTAGGCATTAAAGAAGTATTACGTAAATAATAGCTGTAAATATGTAGTGCAACATGATTGTTTTGTAAATAAAAAGCCTGATTTAAATAAATCAGGCTTTTTATTTACAAAATTTATCTTTATGATAATATCGTTTATCAACTATTTGAATAATGTTCAAATCCTAAATGAACAATTTACTCCAATCCTCCTTTCCCTCTAACCCCGAAAAAAGATACTGCTTAGGAGTAACCTTATACTTGTAACGAGCAGGTATGAGTCGATCGCAATCTTTTAACGTTTGGATTAGTCCCAAGGGAGAAATGGCGCGCATTTTTGGAATGTTCAAATAAAATAAGATATGAAAATCGCTGTATCGTGAAAGCCTTGTAAAACGATTAAGGAAACTGATTTGAACGCATGTCCTAAATGTATATAAAACGTTTTTTTTTCAAGAAAGTGATGTGTTAAAACTAAGACAATGTAAAACAAATTCTTGATTGTTTGGTATTCAAGGCTGGATAGGCGACGACAGACATATGCCTACGAAATCTTGAAAACTGTTCTAATTTACACTTACTGGTAGCTTTTCACTTAATGATTTTTCACTTTTACTAAAAAATAATCATGTTTTCAGTTGTTGTATAATTACATTATTATTTTAAAGAACCAACTCGAATAAACTAGAATCTTTCGAGTTTTTTGCCAGAGAATTAATATTATACGTTTTCGTTAATAAAAATGCTAATTAATTTAATTGGCAAGCTGCCAGGGGAGTACACTGAATTTATGATGAAAATATTTATACTAGCTAACTTAGCAGCCCTTCAGTCCACAAACACGGCTGAAAAAATAATTTCCAGTGCCGGGCGGACTTTCAACTCGTAGTGCGTAGAAACTCAATCACATTGAGTCCCAGAGGAAGAATCGATTATATGAAAACGGCCCAAGATACCAAAAATGTACTACAATATTAAGTTAACTGTTAAACATACAGAATATTTTCTGATCACAACATGTGAGTTATTAACTCATAAGATTCCATGAATATATCAAAAATAATAAAACTTAATAAATAATAATAATAACAACAATGGAATTTATGCAGCAGCATTTTCATAAAAAATACTTTAAGAGCACTTGCATAATTATTTAGTTCTTAAGTAATATTTTAAATTGAAAATTGTCTAAGAACTAATGAATATGATCTTCGAAAAATATGGTTTAATTTAATTTTACTTGCCTGTCGGCGAAAATCTTAGTTTAAATATTTTATCCACATCCTGACTAACAGACGCTATGAAATTTGGCAGAGGGACAAATTCCTAATAACAAAATAATAATATTTTTCAACATAGGTTTAATTATTCAGAAGAATGTTTAAAATAGTGCCGAGTGATTTTATACCATTTTATACATGCTCGGTCGGTTTTTACTATTTTAAAAGTGACGTTTAAGTTTTGAGGTTAATAATAATCGAATATTAGTTGTACATATTAGTAGATTACATTATATAGTAAATTGTATTGCATAATCAATTGTAAATATTAATAAATTTTTAATAAACACTTTTTTATAAAATTGAAAATGCCAAGAGTTTCAATTTAGTTTCATTAATTTCAGCTAGTAGAAAATAATAATATTGTATAATCACTTCAGAAACACTCTCATACACTTTATAACTTACAATATAAAATGAGTTTATAAAACAAAACTAAAAAGAAATATTTTTGATGTTTATAGCGTTAAATTTGTGGTTGGACATAATTATAAATTTTAATTAAATAAATTTTTATAACCATATAAATAATGTATCGACGTCTACCGGTTTCACTACCACCGTATCTTCATCAAGACTGACGTACAACTAACTATCCATTACCTATCCTAGTAAACAAATCAATTCTGAATTGGGGTTCATTCCGAATTGATTTGCTTACTAGGATAGGTAATGGATAGTCAGTTCTATGTCAATTCTGATGAAGATACGGTGGTATCGAAACCAGTGGACGTCGAGTCATTATTTAAGTGGTTTATACAAAGTTATTTAATTAAAATTTATAAAAAAAAAATTATTCACTCAACTCTGGATGGATACCTTGCGCCTAGACTAAACTCAATTATACAATCGGTTCTTAGAAAAGGGACCATTCAAGTTTTGTAAAAAATGCTAGCTGGTGTGATGATCCAGCCAGACAGAGGGTCCTCGTCAAATGACGGTATTTTCTAGAGATGTTTTCTGTTATATGAAAAATATTATACAGTCGTAAAATAGTTGACGCGAGTTGAATTTAAATTTTAGCTATTATATTCAATTAATTTGCCCACTCCTGGCCGCGGCTAACAATGTGATGAATCCTATGGGGTGACCCGTCAAAAATACGTCGTGGAAAATAATATTAAATAATATAATTTCATTGCAATGAAATTGCCGTATGATGTTAGCGAAAATAGTTGTATGGCGCGGGTGGCAACGGCTGAGGTCGACAGATACGCTGTAACTATAAAAGGATCGCGGAATAAAATATTATACCTTCTTGAAATATTATAAATAATGTATTCTATACAATATTAATACTCTGCCTGTGCTAACTATACATTTAACTAAAATATATATTATTAACTGGAAATAATTATTCTGTGGAAATTGCGCTTTTGAATGCAATATTAACTAAAAATATTAACTAAAATATTTCTAACATCTTGGGTTCACAGACGAAATTGACAATACCTACTGCCCTTTGCATTTACTAAGTATATTACCTAAATAGCCACAGCTATACCATCCTGTCCGTCAGGGACGAAACATAAAACACAGTTATATTCCTAAAAGTGCTACCTCTTACGCGACAAAAATACCTATTGCAGTCGGGCTATGAATATGAACTATTTCCGCCTCATAATGGCGCCTGGAACCAATACTAAAAACCTCACTAGAAATAATAAATGCGACTAAATCTCGATAAATACAATATATACTATTCGTAATACGTCGTTGAATTGGCACATGATTCGTCTAATGGATGAAGGACCCCGTTGTGTATCGTAATAACTTCAAATTCTTTTATAGGAGCAGTGTGGAAACAATTGCATAATATTACGTAATAAAATCATCTAACGAACCTAATAATCTATACATTTATGTTACAATAAAATACGTTCACCAGAAGAATTCGTGTATTAGAAATAAAACATTTCCGTTTGGAAACAACCCAATAAAATCAATCGAACGGCATAAAGAGGAGAAATTCACATATTAAATAACACTGAAACTAATAATTTTAAACACTTTATATTAACATATTCTTACCTTGAATGGTGTCGTCTTAGACGTGTATGAACCTGTTCATATTAATTCCTGGGGAAAATAATACATATATTTGCTATCTACGAAATAAGACATTTTTGAAACGAAACTTCTTTATAAATAAGTAGATAAGGTCTCGGGGATGGTTTGTTCGAAAGGATTCTACAACAGCCCGTGAGTTTATATGAAATAATAGTTTCTTTGAATGCTAAGTTTTGGTTTTTTAAACCCTCAGCATCTCTGCTGAGAGGGGTTGAGGCTCCGCGCCCGCCTAAACCCGGTGACCGACTTCCTAAGTGACTAAACGGCCCCCCTTGTTCCTCCGGAACTTACTGCATCCCGAGACTCTATCTCTTCTTTACGAGATGTGATCCCGTGACGCCCTTCTTTTAGGCTTATAAATGAGAAGGCCGTACTCTTTTGGCACGAGTTTCTGATGATGTGTGTTGTCTTGAGGCGCCTTTCTTTTAGGCCGGTGTTTGAATAATCATGTACTCTTTTGGTACGAATTGATGACGACATTAGCCTCCTTTGCGGGCATAGTCAGCGATGTTACAAATTATTGTGCAATCTCATTATGCCTTTTCAGAATGGCGTCCCACGATTCTGCATCTTGCAACATTTACTTTGGACAAATGTTAGAGTGTTAGTAACATATTTATAATATCCCAGCTATTCCATATGAGTGAATGATTTTTATATTTATTCTGGCCATGTCTTTCTTACAGAGGACGAAATAGAAGTTAACGTTTTCTATCAAGGTTTTACAGCATTCAAGCATGGAAATCCTTCCAAAGACACAGGGAACCTTTTGTTGGTTTAAGTAGTTTGCGCCAGATGAGGTTAGGTGGTCGGTTTATTGACGACCCCGAGCAACAAGGAGGACCCCGCCTTTAAGGGGCCCTGCAGGGGCTTGTGCGGGTTCCACGCCCAAGTGCCGGCAATCATCCACCCCTCAGCCAGCTAGGCTAACACAAACCAGATATCCCCAATCTGTAGTTAGATTTCCCCATTCTGTCCTTTACTCGTCATTCTGAGCTACTTGTTAAGCTAATGTACCGAGTTAACTCAACTCATAACGAGTTAACTGAAGACCGGATTGCGCAATACTGTATGCTACAGTATTATTTAAGCTACTAATTAATTCATTAGAATCCGTGTATTCAATTTTAATCATAAACGGTATGAACTTCGCTTTGCATAAAAATACACCCTTTGGATACGGAATTCTTGTACGATTTGAACGCAATATCACACACGCAATCGTGATATTTAATTACACATAATTATTCCGAACTCAAATATTCCCAAAATAAATACATTTCGATAGTGAAATATAATTAACCAGTAATAGATAATATGATATGATCCTTAGCTGTTACTCTTTGTGGCGGAATCCTCCTTTTGGTGCTGGCGGGATGGTGGAATCTCTATACTCCCGCTGCAAACCCGCTTTCTCTCACGCTGGCAAGCTCCTTGCTCGCAATCTTAGATGATCTGGAACTCGGGCTCCGTCGGTAGTCTGTTGGGCAGCGCTCCCCCGCTCGCAAGTCTGGTCTCGAACTGAAGGGGCAGAGTACATCGTGTTCGCTCCTTTTATAGTAACGATTTCACCATACCTCTGAAATCCACGCTAGTGCAGTGACTCATCCTATGCGCGATGACCTCACCGCCGGCGCTCGCCATTGGCCGGACTCAGCCATCAGGACGGTCGCCTCCGGCTCAACCCGTCGAAAGGTAACGCGTGCCTGTGATTGGTCCGTTTCGTTAAAATAAGAGTAAAGCACTCGCTACACGCGAGACTTGCTGTGCCGTTTCATAAATAATAAAGGCTCGCTCGCACCTACACACAAGGTCGAGTCTATTAGGATTGGCAAACGATATCAATTTAACACAGAATTATATCTATGGTATAATAAAGATCTAAGAAATATTACTTGTATAGCTGAATATTCAATATTTTGTTAGCCTCTTGTAATACATAGAATCTTAAGAAGAAATATATCAGGCTTTTACTTTTAAACGATTCAAACCAGAAGAAATATATTTTTGATGTCCATACTTGGCTTTTTTGAATATTATTATTTTAAGATTTTCTAAATTTATTAAATCTATCTCTATGTCGACCATCACACT
>JADDOH010001534.1:0-36444 GCA_016648135.1 Agrypnia vestita
CAAAATTCAAAATTTTTTTAGGTCCCTTGAATTTCAAATTAACGAGGTTTTACTGTGTATATATTTCTATGGTTTTTTATTCTTCATAATGACCGACTTCTAATCTGCATGATAATGTCAATTATTTACTGTGAAAATATTAATAGTTCATGAAAACATTACGTATTAATTAATTAGTGTTATTAACTTATTAATATATCTGTTTAAATAATTTTCTGCTAATAATATAAAAGTTAATTATTTTCTATTATCGATTTAACCACTATCATTTATATCTACCGCCATCATTTCCACCTTGCACTGAACACTATAATTGCGTTGCTATTGTCAATTATGTAATTAAAATTTAACAAAAATGAGTGTTTATTTTTGGGCTTGTCTTGTTAAAATCAATTTTTTTTCAAGCGGTCACCTAGAACTTTTAGATGGCCTGCTTTTACAAATACGTATACAAATTGATAATTCCGAACTGAAGAAAATAAAAAATAGATTTTGTGGCAGATTGACTGATATCAACAACTCAATTGATACAAACATCTGTATTGATGTGGTGTATTAGTATTTTATTGTATCTTAATTTTAAATTATATTAACTTCACATTCATTCATAATTTATTAATAAAATAAACTATTTACAGAAGAAATCCAAGAAATGTCTCATAATTATTATACAACTTCATCTAATTCTTTTTTACTGGTCCATAACAATCTTATTATGCTTAGCTTTATGGGAATAATTTATTAATATTTCAGCTCTTGGATGCTTGTGTAAGCAACTGCGGTAAAAATTTTCTCTTGGAGATAGCGTCTCGTGATTTCGAAACCGAGTACAGAAAGTTGTTAACCAAAGCCCAGCCACCGGTAGCGCAAAAATTCAAAAGTCTTTTGAAGAAGTGGAGTGACGGGGAATTCAAAACCGACCCTCAGCTGAACCTAATCCCTTCCTTATTGTCTAAATTGAAAAGCGAGGGTCTAGATTTCAACGACGTTACAGATATGGTGAGTGCATCTTTTGGTTTACATAAACAACTGTATTAATCACGTTATACAGTAGCAACTGCTATTAAAAATGCACACAATATTATCACAGTTTAAAGTTACAAGTAATGTATTTATATTACATATTATGTTATAGAATATTGACAGATTAAATAAAACATTCTGCTGTAAGATATATGTAAACACAATAATGAAGAGCATTAAAGAGTCAAAATGGAAAGGAAACATTATATACAAATTTGAAATGGGGACATTGCTGTGGAGTTAAAAGCATAGAAATCGTAATATGGAATGCAAATAGTTTTCTGAAATAATTTTTAGCAAGTTCCTGCTTCTAAAAACCCACGTACTAAATACAAAAGTTAGCCTTGGCCTATCAGTTATTATTTAGCTGTCCCAGGGTACAGTTACCTGTCATTTTAGCGAAATTATTTTTTCGACCAAAAAGTAAAGACGCTTTCTCACGCACTAGTACATCGCTCCACCTGCGTGTAATTTTTCGTATTCGGATACTTTCAAGTTTTATTGTAATTCAATGTTTTGTTTATTATAACAATAATTCACTTTCACAAAAAAAAAAATACTATTCTACCAGGTATATTTTTCAAACGCTTACCGCCTATCGATTAAAAATTTTGGAAACGAAGAAAAATTCACAAATAAAATAAAATTAAAAGCACAAGTGTAATAATAAATATTACAAAAATAGTCACTTCACAACACCAAAACTCCAAATATACGTGGTATGTTTAGCCTAAAATAAACTTTTCGCGACAAGTAATACGTGTTTATATGCTTTTTATGTTTGAATAACTTCTATTTTCTTTTGGAAAAATATTATTTTTAAGCCATATTTTGTCTTCCTACTTTGATTTATTTAAGGTGGCACCGTGCATAAAACATTGATTTTAATAGGTGGCAGTGAAAGGGTTAATTATTGTACACAGAGGGATTGAAAAACTTTACACCAAATGCAACATTTATTTTGTGTGGCGATTCTAAATTGACTGTAGTAGGAGAGGTGTTTGAATTATTAGACCAAATTTCTCAAACATGTTTTAAAATATGTACCTGTCTGATGGTTAAAATGGCAGTAGTTAGTACGTACCAATTTAGTCATTATTACTGTCTCCAATATGGATTGCACAATGCCATTTCATTTTAGTTCAAACATTTCATCAGATGATTAGTTCAGTTCGAAATCATGTTGCAATGTTGTGGCATGATATTATATTTCCTTTAACCATCCAACCAAAGATATTATGCGAACGATATTGGTATGTCTGTAGCTGTACAAATGGATGTACCAGATTCTGCTGTAGATTTCAAGCCCTGCGAGGTTCATTTCAAAACATGTGGGGCTATGCACTTATCTGTTATATATTATTATTCTTCATAATTATATATGTACATGCAAACATTTTAATTGTTCAAAAATGAAAAGAGTAGTAATTAACAATGAAATTTTGTTTTGTGAGCAAGTTTTCACCTTTTCCGGTACAAAGCATTCAATACTTTCATTAAAAATGAAGCATGCCTAACTGCATACAGTAATTTTCAACAATCATTATTTTACATCAGTTATTTTTCCACATCACTCATCTAAAATTTAATTTATTGTTGATTTTATGGATTCGGTGTGATAATTCAATATGTATAAGGTTTGATAGCTTAGCCTTTTAATAGTTAGCTTTTGGAGATCCATTTCCATGGGCAACTTGATCGTTACTATGCAATACCTTTAGGGAAAGGCAGATGACCTGTGGATCACAGGATAAGCAAATGCATCAACCACACCCTAACAGAAACCACCAAACTAAAAATAGTTGCATTTTGAGCTTCACTTTCCATATTAATGCATTCTTTGTTTTGTTCATTTGGTTTCCTTCAAAGCTTACTTTCAAAGCAATGGATAGTAAAAGCTATTAGCAGAAGTAAAAACATCCATGGTATGATATGGATGGTAGCACTTCCATATTGTACTTAATATGTATTTGTTTTCAGCCTACCAGAAAGAAGGAAGCCAGAGTGGCCACTTCTTCCGTGGCTTCATCAATAAAGAAAGAAGAAGAAGACATTGCAAGGGCCATAGAACTATCATTACAAGAGAATAAGCAGGCTTCTCCAAGAAACTCGGTAATTAAATATTATAATTAGTTTATTTTATTATTACTAAATCAATGGATTTAAAGCTAGGATACCTAGATTTCTTTGTCATCTCCCTGCTAAAATGCAAGACGAGACACAAAGCTGTAATGGATGCCAGCTGAATTATAAATTGTAATTGAGTCATTCTTCAATTTAAGTGCACACTGCTATTGTTGACCTGTGCACCTGGAACATAAAGTGATGTTTATGACAATGTGACAGCAATGTCTTCAACAATATTTCACTGTTTAGTAAAGTAATCTTACAGTTTGCAAGAGTAGGGCATCTATGTGAATATATAAAATAGTTATTGATTTTAAATTGAACAATTGTATAAAGTGATAAATTTCTAGCTATTTCCTTCTGTTCAAAGTTCAGAAAAACATTTCATGAGATAATTCTCACTGCTTATTGTTATGTATACATTTATACTTTTTACACATGTGTATATTGTTTTTATATTATTTCATGCTTTTATTTTGAATCTGACCGCCCAACTGTTCATTGACCTGTCAATTGAAATTAATTGATGGTTAATTAATTGCCTGACCTTCCACCTGTCCATAAAAGTACAACAGGATCTCAAATTTGTTTATTAGAAGGTCGATTTGTGCATTGGATATTATTGTAAAACAAGCTTATATTGTTGAGATACAATATATTTTTTTCATGTTTGCAACAAGATATTATCACAATGTCTATATATAAAAATGTTCTTAAGTTTTCACGACCATTCAGAATCTTCTGGTTTGAGTTTTCTGGGGTGTTCTGCTGTGTTTCTACGACCTTTCTGAGTGACGTTTCGTATCCCATTGCAGGGTCCATCATTAGGACTGATGTGTTGACGCCACAACAGCCCTGATGATGGACCCTGCAATGGGATCTAATGCTGTGCTGCAATGCCAGAAAGATTGTAGAAACACTGCAGAATACCCCAGAAAACTCAAACCAGAAGATGTCTTTGTATGTTGAAGAATGTCAAATATGGACTTTTGATTAATAATTTCTTCAGTTTTCTGAATCATAAGTTGTTTTTAATATTCTGGGCAGTTTAACTGCACACATCTGACCCTTTGGTCAACATTTTGGTCCCCATTTTAGATTACATTATCTATGTCCTATATATTTTCACTAATGGAAAGGCTTTTGTTGATTTTTGATACTATCATATTTTATATTTACTATAAATCTAAAACTTTGTTTTTGTGTTATACAAACTCACACACTTAATTTTAGAGCCAGCGTTTTTAGCATGCTATTTAATAGGATTAAAAGAATAAAGAACAATTTAGGTAAAGTTTCCGCTTCACCTTCAGTTAAATGTCAAAATTGACTTATTTTATTAAATTGTTTTATTTTAGTAGTATTATGCAAAACTTCACACTGAGAAGCAGCAAACATAACACCATTATTATTTTAAGTCTTGTGATTTCGTCTTTAATATCTTGATCAATATTAATCTCAGATTTTAGACATCTTATTTAATTTTTTTTTATTTATTTTATTTCTACGGTTTACACTAGAGATGAAACAGATAGTGATTTGGCCGGATACCGGATATCCGGCTGCTATTTTATGCGCTCAATTTTTATTATATTTTTATAATTTTAACTTGTATATTACAAGATAATAAAAACTGTCGACAGTGAAACAAAGATGGCCTATTTGGCAATATTTTGGTATCAGTAGTGATAATAACAAATATGCTGTTTGTTTATTGTGCCGAGTGCAAATTTCTCGTGGTGGCGAGGGGAAAAAAGCAGGTTCGTCATCCATTATCCATATTTTCTGTTACATATGAGGTGTATAAAAGCAAAGGCAGTAATATCCAAAATAAAAAATGTTTTGAATGCAGTCTCCGAGGAATTTAGAATGTACTGAATTGGAGATTTTATAGGAAACTAGCTGTTCATACCCGGCATTGTACGGGTTAAGGATTAAGTTTAAAATAAATTTGTGAGGGTAAACAAAGTTTCAATTCGAATGGTATAGATTTGCATCGAAAATATGTCAGGGGGAGGGGAAGGAGTATGAGAATAGGGGGGAAATGTTGCCTATGTTACCCGCTGAGTCCTAATGAATAAGTTTCCAAATTTTACATCCGATCGGTCAAACGGTACAGATTTGCGTCGAAAATATGTCAGGGGGCGGGGAAGGGGTATGAGAATAGGGGGGAAATGTTGCCTATGTTACCCGCCGGGTCCCAAAACATAAGTATGCAAAATTTGAATTGAATCAGACAAACGGTGTGGATTTGTATAGAGAACAGACAATCAGACAGACTGTCATTGAGTTTTATATGTATAGATATGTATCTATCCCTTCCAAAATCATATTTCCAAATCACAATTCAAAACAAAGATAGTTATATCCACTTTAACTAATCAACCCCCCAAGGATTTATTACGTGACGAAAAAGCCATTTCATACTAAAGTGAGATTTGATGTCATTATTTGAATGAAACATCATAGCAAAGATTATATAATTAGCAAAAGCAGTAACATGCACTATTTGATAGCAACACAGCAATATCCACATTTCAAATATTTATTTATACATGAATATTAGAGGAAAATTGAAGTGGCAATTGTTTTAAGCTTATTTACAATCAGGTGCACGTTTCATAGAATCTTTGAGTAGTGGCAGTTGTTTTCTATTTATCTCAGAAACACCTTAATGGGATATATACAATAAAATAAGAATCTTATACATATCTAGATACAAATTTATAACAATAACTTATGTAATTGTTGTTTTTTTGTTTGCTAGGCGATTTGATTATGCTAGAATAATGCGTATGTAAAATGTGCCTTAAATAGACGCAAGGGGGTCATTCTTCTGCACTGATCCATTCCCCTCTAATAAAAACGGGATTTTGTTAATCTCTTTACAAATTAGATTAATAATTTACAAATTGTGACAGAATGTTTAAAAAAAACAACATATTTTTGCTAAGTACATAAATCACAAATTAATTAAAGACTATTACAAAGTGTGTGTCAGTATGAACAAAGACATGTGTTCATATATATATTAACAAAGTTTAATCAAATAAATTAACAATATCATAAAACTAGTTAACTTTGTTTACACCACTAAAATGATTTTACCACACCGCCACCACACATGAAGTTTGTTAAGACATTCCTGTAGTAACTTGCAGTCTGTTATAGATCTAACTGAGATGAAAATTTTCATATCGTCTGCAAACAATAGGGTCTGAGAAGTTAGTAATAATGTCATTTATAAAACAATTGAAAGCAAAAGGTCCTATATGGGAACCTTGGGGAACGCCGCTGGTAGCTATGAATTTATATGGAAAGGAGTCGTGAATTTTGGCTTGTAGGTTTCTTTCAACGAGATAGCTTGTAAGCTATGTAAACGAACACAAAGTAATAAAAGTCCTCATACAGCAGAATACTCCTCAGTTATTCAAATTATCCTGCCTGTGTACATTAGTTTAAACGCTTTAATAATTGTAGAGTTCCGCACAAAGCTAGTATGTATTTATTATATGAATGAATGAATGTTATATGAAACTGAAATACTCTAAAAAATTAATTGAAATCATTATTAAGTTTTAAGTGCTTTTGGACTTGTGTTTATAACAATACTTATGGTCTGTCTATTGGTAGTGAAGCTAAGTGATCTGATTCTTGAAGTGTATAAATTTAAAATTGAAAAATTCAATTTTCTTTAGCTTGGACCGGCCGGTTGTTGAGGTTTATCATTAATTTAATTTATTTTTTATTTTTTAAAGTTTTGAAAAACGCTCACGTTAATTCACTATTAATGAGTCCCAAGAAAAGTAAATAAATATTCAAGTGGAAATACATAATCAACCCTATTTTATTTAAAGGTTTTGATCAAACCTTTTCAAGGTCACGTTTATGCTTTCCATTATTTATAGTTTTTTCTGTATGCAAATCTATTTTTTGGTTAAGATTTTTACAAACATGAATCAATTATGTGCTAGCACTTTTAGAATAATTCTGCGACACATTATTTTATCAGTAATATTGTTTACTTCATCCACAATACACAAGGTTATCAATTTTTGATGACTTTTATCCATGTGTACTATTTTATTATCAAAAATGAGTTGAATCGCTTGTGACTAATAATTTATCAATGATATAAATTTATTCTAGGAATATGACTCATGTTAAATATTACTGAAATTATTCTTTTCCTTGTGATAATATTGCCACCCCTAAATATTGAGATTTGACACAGGCATGTTCTGTTTTTCTCATTCGTATTTGGGATAGGACAGTTCAGGACTTGTGTGTGTATTAGTAGTCTCAGAGTTCTTGCTTCATTCATGAGCAGTTCTCTACCACAATTTACAATGAATTCTCTCTTGAAATTCTCAGACCTTTTAAATAAATAAGTTATTTAAGTTGGTTAATTTTGACGTGAAAATAATAATTGTCGATACATTGGCCGTATTTGGTGGGTCTTATCTATCGATACACATCTTATGTGCAGTTTTCTGGGTTATTCTGCCGTTTTCTTCTGGCTGATGTTTCGGATTCTATTGCAGTCTCTCATCAGGGCTGATCTCTGCTAATGCTGATGGCTAAGAGGTTGGAGGCACATAGCAGAATAGTCCAGAAGACTACACAGAAGATTCTGAATAATAATGTTGTTATACACGGTGTATCAGAGCTAGCAGCAGGAACTTGGCCGGTAGATTCCTGCCTGTGTTATGAGTCTAAAATGTTCAAGCAACCATGATCTAATATCAGTAATTATGGAGATGTGTAATATCAAAATTTGCATTTTTTTTCAATAACTTGACTTATTTTTTGCAAAAAAATTGAAGATCATTACAATAACTTATATCAATTATGAAAAATTCATTTGCTTCAATACAACTTAAATAAATTTTTTAAAACCTTGTAAAAAAAAACTTATTTAAATTTTTGCAAGGTTTTTATCATTTTATTCGACTTGTATTAAAGCGAATGAATTTTTCATAATCGGAATAAGTTACTTAGTAATGATAGTTCAACTTTTTGCAAAAAATAAGATAATTTGCAATAAAATATTGAAAAAAAAATGCAAATTTTTATATTGCATATCTCCATAACTATTGGTATTAGGTCATGGTTGTTTGAACATTTTAGACTCATAGCATAGGTAGGAATCTACCAACCAAGTTTCTGCTGTTAGCTCTGGTACACCCTGTATATGCCTGTATGTTAGCTTTGCTATTTTAGCAGTCAATTGAATTAAAGGTAGGAAGAATTAATTGGTGACCTCCACTCCAAACATAATCTTCATTTACAACTAGAATTTCAGGGAAATAAATGAATCTTATATTACATATATGTTAATATTATTAGGGCCGGTAGTTTGATCAGGGGCCATTCGAGTATTAAGTAAGCCTAAACATATTTTTTCTATGATCGGTGTGAAAGGTGTGCGACATATTTTTATTGAAGTAATTGCCGATAAAGGTCAGTAAGTTTTTGTTTATTTTGTATTTTTGTTTTGCATAGTTTGAAATAGACTTTTTAAAAAATCAACATAAATCTTTGAATAAATTCTCCTAAAAGTACTCAGTGTCGGTTGGTGGTGCGGGAGTCTTGTTTACAGGGGTCTTTTTTTGATAATTTTATTTCACTTTTATTGAGCATCATATATCGTATGAAAGACTTTGTTTTGTAGATTATGATTTTGGAACGATATCTTTTCATTAATTCTTAGTTTACTCTAAATTTGTGTTCAAATCACCTTGCCTCCTAATTGAGTGCGGATCCGTGCTCGCAACGATGCTCATTTTCAAATATGTTTTTCATTCAGTTTATTGATACTATATTACATTGTTTTTGTACCTTCGGCTGTAAAATCTATCGAAATATGAAATAAAACAAACAAAACCCCAATGTAAGTTCAGTATTTCATTTTATTATCATTTTTCTTGGGTAAGGTAATACTTAGTATGACAAGTCAAAAGAAATTGTTATAGTATTAAAATTTACAATGGTAATGTGATAAAACAAGCACTTATAAAAACCTTAGTTACGTATCTTTAAGAAAAAAAAATTAAATTAGTGAAGTCTAGCCACAAATTTTAATAAAAAACAGTCAAGTAAAAATAGTGCTTTCGTGTATTATTTATTGCGGCACACAGCGTAAACATCATTTGCCGCATAGCAGCGCATCAAAGGTTACCGGGGTTCTGTATAGTCTTGTGGTTGGGACACTCTCCTCCTGATCCAAAGGTCGCAGGTTCGAACCTCACTTCAGACTAGCAAGTTAGTCCTATTTTCATAGCATAAGCGTTTAGCTTAGTTTGAAAATAGTAAGAATATTAATATGACACGTATTCCGTGTTCGCATCTCTATTTCTAAAAAAAAAAATTTTTTTAGATCCCTTGAATTTCAAATTAACGAGATTCTACTGTAAACACATTTTCAAGATTACATATTTCTAATTGGTAATATGTTTCTATTTGTACATAATATGAGTGTCAAAAATTACAAAATTCAAAATCAGTCTTATTCAAAATTATTTCTGTTGGGACTCTTTCACAATCTGAAACATTTCACAGGTTTTTTTGAATCTCGTTATGCCTGAATTGGAAAGATTTGGCCAACAGTCTATCATTATGATTTGCTTTTAGTTAAAATTTGTTCACTTCTAACGTGATATTTACACATGATATAGTCACTCACACAGATTCACTCAGATTCTGGTTTAATCATCGAAAAAATTATGAAAATGTATAATTACAATTTTAGTCGAGTTTATTAATGTTTTGTTTTGAGGAGTTTTTAAAAGTTGAATGTGCTTACATTTAAAAGTTTTAAGTGCTCGTACCTGGGCGCTAGGAGTGAATAATTGAAAGCTTAAAGATTTTTGTGTATTTCCAGGCAAACAGTGGCAGTACAGGAACTGCGCCGCTTTATCCCAGTGTGTCTAATGTTACCTCTGCTCCGCCCCAGCAGGAGGCTAGGAAAGTCCGGGCTTTGTATGATTTTGAAGCTGCAGAAGATAATGAACTCACATTTTTGGCTGGAGAAATTCGTTAGTTACTTTAATTATCCTCTTTTCTATTATTAATATATGACAAATTGTCAAGAATCGTACTGCAGCAAATGGAAATGATACTAGTATTATCTGATTGTAACTATTGTACCACTAATGTTTCTTCTCACCTTGATTTTGTGTTCTTGGTCATACAGCACATATGATGTCAACAGTCTGTTAATTTTTTATTTTCTTTCCAGTCCATGTAATTGATTCGAGTGATCCAAACTGGTGGAAGGGATACAATCAAAGAGGAGATGGCTTGTTTCCAGCTAATTTTGTAACTTCTGATCTTTCTGTTGAACCACAACTTCCAAGTGAGTTTTAATTTGTTTGTAAAATAATACAACAGTAGAATTTTTTTAATTTCAAATTAATTAGAAATTTTTAAGTTTGAAATATTTTACAACAACTATGTATAGCAGGCATGTGCAGTAGGAACATTGAAGCGTGATTTTTTGTAAACGTATATTTTGGAAAAAAAATAGAAATCAAATAGGTATTTATGCTATAGATTTTTATGATATATCAAAATATGAATACAAAGTCTTGCACACTTTCACTTGGTCAGGTCTTCCATAATGACATTACTTATCAAACCATTTACGTATCATAAATTCTACAACTTCCTTATTTTGAATTATTGGGGATTTGGATGTTTTTTTTATCTGCGTTTGAATGAATGAGGTTTTGCTGAATATTATTAACTTGCAATTATTACCACTGACTTCATGGCATTTTACAGAAGCATCATCAGAAAGAAAAACAGTCCAGTTTAATGAGAGTGTAGAAGTGAAGAAAATAGAAAGATCTAATTCACCCGATCCCGATGAACCCGTTGAAATAAATGAAGCTAAAATTGATAGATTATTGTCATTGCTGCATGAAGCCAATCCTGAAGATAGTTCTACAGATACTGATGAAATGCTTCAGCTTGAAGGTAATCTTTGGGATTTATTTTTATATAAAGATTTCTTAAAACAACTTTCTGAGGATTTTATTTATTCTTTAACTTGTTGAGGGCTAAAAAAACATAGATAAAAGTAAATCACCAAGGCCAAAGATTTTCTGAATTTTTTGTGATTTTTCTTTTTACGAAAAAACCATGAAAATATGCGAATATTAAAAAAAACCACACACATTCATATTATTTTATCGTAATTGTCGTAATGCAATGATTTTTTTATCGTTTAAGTAAAAAAATTTTTTTTTTTTTCAATTCCGTTACTGTTGCCAGCGCAACATTATACGAAAAATAATAATTTATTTTTATTTGTTTATTAGAGACAACACTACTAATATTATTTGATGCCTACCTAATAATCTTCTTCTGTGTGGTATATTTTGTTGCACGGCACGGCACACAACGGGACATTGCACTCATAACGCATAAATATGATACACTTTCACACACACACATATTTCAAATAAACGCAACAAAATTGCGTGTATTTTTGTTAATAAATCACTGTTAGTATTCCATTGAATCATAAACTAACAAAAACTGCGGCACTCTGGCCTCTGTCATTGTCTGTCGCACAGGTGCGACGCGGCCCCGCGCTCTTTAATTGTGCCAATTTACTAACCCAAGATTATATTTAATCTCTAGACAGCTAAGCTAGTATGACATTAGTCTATTTCCACAGGCAGGATATTAAATAAAATAAATAATCTATAATTTCTTAATAAATATGTCTTATTTTACTCCATGTTTACACTGACATACAAGGACATTAAGGATGTCATAACTATAAAATTCAAGTGGGTTTGCTTTGTAAATGAAATATAAACAGATTATGGTACAATACTTATCATTCCCCCTGACCTACCAGCCATTGCTGACAAAATTCTGAATGACTGAATATATTAGTTCTCTTTATTCTACTGATGGTATTTTAATTGGTGACACACTAACCATTATTTGAGATTTGTATCTGATGCATCAATGATTGGCAATGGATTTTTTGCAATTCAAAGGATACTAATCTAAAATCTAAAAATAAAACTATTATTATTAAAATAAGTATTATTGTATGTAAAAATTAATTACTGTTGTATATGTCAATAAATAACTAACCTCGCCCCCGCCACCCCCAGCCTTACCTCTCAGTCATCCCTTTACTTTCTATTTGTCGGCCATATTGATTTACAATGAGTACTAATATTGCCTCTGAAGATGATGGTTGTGCCCATCGAAAGTGCTTAGGCTTATATAACTCAAATTAGTGGAATAAAACGTTATGTATAAATCATTGTGAACATTAATAAATTATTGCTAACAGAAGGATTAACTTTTAAAAAATTTCTGTGTTGTTTCTGGTGGAAATTTATTAATGACGTCAAATCTACTATCTGACATATGAAAATCGGAATCCAATTTTTCAATCAGCGCTGCAATTTCAGAATCTACCAAATGGTTTTTTTTTATCATGATGGAGGTTTTTTGTAAAATTTATTATTTTGTCAGTTCAGTTTTGAAAGTTCCGGAATTATACATACTAATCCCGGGATTCTTAAAAATCTGTAAACTGGACTGGGATCCTGGTATTGGGTTCTCTACCTACGATCAATGGAAACACCAAATTCTCGAAATACAATATATTTATCTACAGTCTGTTCAAATCTTTAATATAGACGACTTATGTGTTAGTGCCATTCCGGGAATTCAATTTACATACGCGTTTTGATTGTGTTAGTTCGCTGTATGCGCCAATAGCATCGGCAAAATACAGTTAGTTGCCAGTGCTTCTCTGGACGTCAAGCTGGGAGCACGTCACTTCATATTGTAAAAGTGTAGGGTGGTTTGCATATTTTTTAATGATTAATTAATTTTTTTTTCTTTATTAATGATAACAATACTCTCTTCTACAACTTGATTCGTATTTAGCTTTATTCTTCTCCTTCTTCTTATACCTCATTTTCAACTATTCGATTAATTGTTTATTTCATTTTCAGCTTTTTTTTTATTTATTTCTTAATTAAGTTGATTTATATGACACTCTTGTATATTAACCAGTATTTTACACTTTATTCTAGTATTCTATAATCTATTACTAATATACTATCCATACTAACTTACATATTTACATTTACGTATCCCATAATATTATACAATCTATAATACTATAATACATCTTAATCTGTAATATAATCTAATCTATGGTACAATCTATAATATAATAAATATATAATAAATCTTATGCTCTACAATTCTATACTATTTGTAAATAATTATAGAATTTGTTTTAAAAAAATTTATTCTTTGTCGTTTACTTAAAGCCATTGATAGATAATTGTATTGACAATTGACATTAGTAATAAGTAGACGTGCCTTTGGCCAATTATAAACAAACGTAAAATAAAGACAATAAAAAAAGTACTATTAAAAATATCTCTAAACACATTGGAAGGATTTTGTAAATAGATATACAGTAAAAGCTCGTTAATACAAACAACTATAATTCGAAATTCGGTATAATTCGAAAAATTAAATCATTTTTTATCCCCCTCAAATGAATTTTCATACAAAATGCTTCCTATAATTCGAAAAAATGTCTAATTCCAAATGTGAAAAAAAATTCAGACAAAATTATGAAATTTGACAGGAAGTTATTTGTGTAAATATTAACATTTGCTAGTGTTTTTTTATACCTGCGCTGACGGGAATGACCCTCAGGGCGCACACAGGGCTTTGATCATCTCTATGACGGTAATAAAAGTCATAAAACCTCCCCAACCGGTCGGCGGCGCGGCCAGCGCACTATTGAAAATCGAGGCCTGTTTCGGACCAAAAGTCAATAACTCTTTTATTTCTAGACGTACAGTCTGCCAAGAAAGTCTTGACAAATAATTGAGGGCACTGCTATCGTTCACATGGTAACACTATTTAAAGATTAACTGTGTTAAAGTAAAACACTGTAAGCGAAATTTTTTTCGTAATTATTTTTTTGTTCCTTTAAAATGATTTTTTATCAACCTATAAGACACAAAAGTGTTGCATACTTTACTTATTTTTACTTCGAGACATAAAAAACCTCCAGCAAATTATAAATATTAGAACATACACTAGTATGGCTGTCTGTATCCGACTGCGGTCATGTCATCTGGTGTGATTTTATATAATATAATTAAATGAAATAAATTGATTAAGGGAAAAATAAAAGAGACATAATTATTGTAATATAAAAGTATTTAATAAAAACATTAAGTTAAAAAACACAGTATAGAAAAAATATTTTAATGGTTATTGAAAAATTAAAAAAAAAGAAATACTCAACTACCACCTAATCATAATCGGAATCTAAATATTCTACATCTTGAAAACTCGCTTGATCAGAAGAGTCAATATATTCGACGCCAGAAATATCTGATTCAGAGTCACTGTCATAATTTACTAGCATTACAAGATCATCCAGCTAGATCATAGCTTTCTGTTTTCCATAATTATTTTTAGATAATTTTCTCTTTTTGCAGAAATATTTTGTTTCTCCATGAATACTGCTCTATTCGAAGAGCATTTTTTGTATGAAAATCCTATGCTGATTAAAATTTTTCGCAAAAGTTCATGGCTTCCTTCAAAATTTAAATCGTCCCGTACAACTTGCAACAGACTTCTCAAAGTGGGCATCTCTTTTTTTACTGTATAAAAAAATACACTTTTTGCCTTATGGCACAGATGTCAAAATCATCCAATTCTTTTTTTGGTCGCCCTTTCCTGTGTTTACCCGGTGTTGTAAATTTGCCTCGGGTTGAATTTCCCCCCTTGACAATTCTTCTTACAGAACTCACGGATGTGCCTGAAAAAAAAAACATTGAAATTAATGAGCAACACATTAATTTATTTTTCTAGAATCAGTTTCAGAGTTACTCAGTTTAGCTACTTATCACACTCCCAATGAGCTGATGCTAATGTTCGGCAATATATTTTTGTATTTTAAGTACATTAAATAGATTAGATATGAACAAAGGAGAAAATTGAAAAGTAATATTATGTCGTAGTAGTAATACGCTTCGTCTAACCTAAATGGAGTTTACCGTGTTTTGTTCCTTGACGGTCACTACAATCTGTCATCTGTCATTTATTAGATACATTCGAAACAAATTAAATACCCTAGAATGTAGTCTAATAGACTTTTTATACATTTAAATGTTAAAATTAATCAAGAAAAAATAATTTAAAGTATAATGAACACAGTACTTACCAATCATTTGAGATGTTCGCTCGAAAACATTATTGATGTCACATGATAGCTTTCCGGCTTCAGACTCCGCCAGGCACTGCGTATACACACTAAAAATTATCCGCCTAGATCCACTACGAATTGTTTTACTCATATTATTGTTTTTAAAGTCTTTAAACGTTAAAAAATATTAAAAACAAAGAATCCACCACTTCTTAAACTAACCTCAACCCAAAACAACACAAGAAAATGACAAGAATGACGGAACTGCTAGTATTGCCAGTAAAATAAATTTTTGTTTCTCAGTTTACCCACGATCAAGACTTTATTGACAGACTGTATATCCATAAATTTTGCATACATATAAAGTAGTCTATATAGCTTAAAATGGATATCATTTTGTTTAAAATATATTTTTTATTAATTAATTATTAATATATTAAAAATAATCATGACAAAATTAAAAATGGCTTTCCTTTTTATTTATAAAAATGACAATTTTACTTATATCGTGTTCAAAAACTAATTATAATATCATATCATATAATATCATGACGTGGAGTTCAGCTCCCATGATCTGAACCCCTCATCATCACCAGCTAGTTCAATCGGAGAAAAATGGGACTAACCTTACTCCTCTATTACAATCTCAGGGTCCTTTCGGTGATTTGCGCACTGAACTCTCTCTCTCTCGAGCCGCTTCAGGTGCCTCTCATATTAACAAGTTCAAGTTGCAACAGATTAACAAAGATGGCATTTATTCAATAAACTACTTCAATTTTCTGTGCCCTGAAATGGCGATAACAGGCAGATTCGGTTCATTGAAATCCTATATTCTAATTTAAAGTAAATTGCCCTCTCCGCGACATCGTCGCTGACGGCCGCGATACAAGGGAGAAAGTAGCTTAAATTATATCTTCAGAACTCTACAGGCGGTAGCGCCAGCGCAGATGTCGCAGACGGGAAATTATCAGGTCAGAATTTACATTCACATAGGATGAGACACAATTAACACGTACAACAACGCATCCACATGATGCTCAACATGTCCTTATGAATAGGTCACAGATGCTCTTCCAAACCCCGTGCTTCACAAAACTTTACGTCGCCGTGACGCTGAACGGTATGATGGGTACTTGAAATATAGTATGAGATCAGATAATACCAGGTCTTTCGGCGTAAGGACGGAACTATTCCGACAATGCTTATCTCCTGCATCACGCCACGATGTACTACATCAGGTCAGGGTGAGACCGGCATCCCCTGGGTTCATGGAAGCTGACTCCTATGCTGCCAGGTGGTCCCCTGCCCTTGTGCTGGACCTCGAGCTCTCAGCAGGCCGCATGCTTGACATCCGAAGACGGCTTCACCTTGTGACCCCATCGTAGGAACCCTGATAACAATTCATCATTAGCACAAATCTACAATTAAACAATGTTATTACAATGTTACTTCAAATGGCGTCTCTCAGTTCACTTCTTACCTCTCAAAGGGTGCGTAGTTTTCACATCTCATGCGGCAGAGTGTCAAAGCCCGAATGACGCCATGTTGTTCTGAATTGACCGAAGCGCGCACAGTACCTACGTGGACTCGAATAATTTTATCAGCAATATTATGCGCGGTGATTTAAATATTTCATTTTGTTTTACTGTTCCGCGAAGGAGTGTGACGAACATAATTTATTATGTCACAACCTAATAAATCCATAATCAATAAAGAAAATACAGAAAAACATGAAATATAAAGTGCTTACTCACTTACATGTCCATGTCAATCTGTTCACTATATCACTTTAAAAGTTAATTTATTGTTAAACTTTGTAGGAAAAGATATAAAGTATTATACATTTCTGTAAAGTTCATTATTTAAAAATTTTAGTACAACTAAAATGTTTTTGATTTTATGTTAAAATTTTCTTTTAAATGAGTAGACAGTAAAGTTAGAAAAAAGTTTTATTTTTTTTAGTTCATCGAGACGTTTGTCACTTACCCACGTCTCCCTTCGCTTTACATTTAATGTTAATGTATAGTCTAGATATTAGACATGCGCGCTGAGCCTAAATTTGCCAGCGGCGGCATGCCTGAAACGGTCGTCGGCGGCGGCGCGCCGCAGCGTGGCTCGTTTGTTTAGGGGATATGTTTTTTAAGGAATGTTTAGATGTCGTGGAAAAAAAAGTTTGCATATCTGATTTTTCTTCTGTAAAAAACTTCACGGAATTTTCTCAAGAATCGCACGAGATCTTCAAGCAAATTTCAATCTTGTTGTAAGATTTTTAAACCATGTTGTTTGATCTTTGATAGCATATTATTAGGTCCTTACATATGAAATTGGCGTTTTGCCGTACTGGTAAATTTGATCTCAAATATCTTCTCTTTGGTTAGGAATTACAAATCCAAATTTATACAGCTATTTACTCATGTATTTGTGTTTTAAAAATTATAATTCATTTGTTTTTTCCTCAATTGTTTTTTCTTTGCGTCACTCAGTTTACAAAATGAAAAACTTGAAATATCGCGTTATTTACGAGTACGAGTTCCACTGTGGCACCAGTGCTGCAGAAACGGCTCGAAGGATTAATGATGTGTATGGCGACGGTGCCGCAAAAGAAAACACAGTGCGTTTTTGGTTCCAACGTTTTCGTTCTGGAAATTTCGACCTGCAGAACAAGCCCCGTGGACGGCCGGAGACCAAAGTTGATAATGAAGAATTGAAGGCTATTGTGGAAGCGGATCCATCGCAAACCACATCCGAGTTAGCTGCAGGCTGCGGTGTTAGTGATAAAACTGTTTTAATCCACTTGAAGCAAATTGGTAAGGTAAAAAGCTTGAAAGGTGGGTACCTCACGAATTGAGTGAAGCAAATCAACAAACGCGCGTTGACTGCTGCGTTGCATTACTCAACCGGCACAATAATGAAGGGATTTTAAATCGAATCATTACCTGTGATGAAAAGTGGATCCTGTACGATAATCGGAAGCGCTCATCGCAATGGCTGAACCCTGCCGAACCAGCCAAACCATGCCCCAAGCGAAAATTGACTCCAAAAAAGTTACTTGTGAGCGTTTGGTGGACTAGTGCTGGTGTCGTTCACTACAGCTTTCTTAAATCTGGCCAGACGATTACGGCAGATGTCTATTGTCAGCAACTGCAAACCATGATGGAAAAGCTAGCTGCTAAACAACCGAGGCTGGTTAATCGCTCTAGGCCACTGCTGCTTCATGATAACGCTAGACCACACACTGCACAACAGACGGCTACCAAATTAGAGGAGCTTCAATTGGAATGTCTAAGACATCCACCGTACTCTCCGGACCTTGCCCCAACAGATTACCATTTTTTTCGAAATTTGGATAACTTCTTGCAAAGGAAAAAATTCAACTCCGATGGGGCAGTCCAAACCGCCTTCAAAGATTTTATTGATTCCCGTCCGAATGGTTTTTTTAGTAAAGGGATCGATGAACTACCTATGAGATGGCAAAAGTGCATAGATAGCAATGGTACATACTTTGATTAAATAAATATATTATAATAAAAAAAATCGGCTTTATGTTCCTTCCATACTAAACGCCAATTTCATATGTAAGGACCTAATATTTGCCGGATTCCTGTTGCATAGATGCAATAAGTTCTTCAAGCACACTATGTGTTTCCTCCAAAATATCTATCGAATGATTTGGCAATGTACAGACGTACCACTATAACTTGGCGTGCGAAGGAGGGCGTCACTGTCCCGTAACAGAAGTTGCCAGGGTGTAAATTTATTGCACAATACATAATGTACTGAATGTCCGGTGACCGGTGTCAGAGCCTTTAATAGAAATTTGGTCGGGTAACAGCGCCCTCCGCGGCGGCCGCTTTATCTGTCAAACTGTCAAACGGTAATATCAGTCCATTATTTGCTTTTTCAACTTCGCAAAACTTTAATACTTCATTGGCAATTGTTCTTGCACCATCCCGGACTGTTTTGGACATAATTATTCAGTGTATATTGGTTATCAAGATGATACAGCTCGCGCTTAAAGACGAGAATGAACTGAATGACAGGGCGAGGGGTTACCGCCGGGTGCGGGCGGGGCGGGTTTTACTTCCAAACTCGCTGCACGCCAATTTACGTACGGCAGGCAGTAGTATATAATTAAAATCTCTTAAAATTGAAATTGTCTCATATTTTGTATATATTTGTTTGTGGATTAATAAAAATGACATGTTTTCTTTATTATTGCATGTGAGTAAAAACTCGACAATTTATAATTTAAATATTGAAAAATTTGAATGAAGAAATATTTGGAACATGTTAAATTGTAACTTTATATTTTTTTTGAAAAAATAAATATCGCAGGGTATAAAAAAGAAAGTTTTCAGAAAAATAGCTCTCTCTTTCTTAACATTTTTTCAACATAACTACGTGACTGCAATTTTATACTTTCGTTCCTTCTTTTGATAGCTATTTTACGAAGAAATTGTTTTCATTTCCTTGTTTCGTACGATAAAAAGAATCGGTGGGTTCCAGCCGGGAACCGGGAAGAGATTTGATAGTCGCGGAGATTGATCAGTTTCTTTTTCCCGGGGTTGGAAATAATACTATGCCAACGAGTAGGCGTAGAGGTTTTTATAGTTGGCACTTGACCGATGACTCCAAACTCTTAATTTACAGTTTGCAACTCAGACTCGTCTTCTGTGATTGGTATTGGTACCTCTTCATCATTTTCTGTTGTTCAGCAGCCTTCTCTAACAAATCTAAAAACTGAATTTGTTCTTGTTCTGCGTCTTTTTGAAGATCTGGTAAACAATATCGCATTTCATTGGCGATCTTTTTAGTCTTTTTCACAACCCCCTCAATCTTAGGTACACTTTTGATTCCTGAGATTGTGCAACCTGTGCCCTAAGAAAAAGTGGCTGTCGAGGTCATCAAGGAAAATACATAGCTCTTTTAACATTTGACCCAGAATCTGTAACGGTGTGGATTTCTTTGCCAATCAGGCTTTAGACCTTTTTTGCTTTAGATCATTCATCATCACGTGATGAAACAGTTTAAAGATGTAAATTTAAATCTAACACTCAAAATCGGCGCGCCGATTGGCTTGACTCGGCGGCGGCGGCGTGGCCCAAGGGTAGTGCGGCGTGCATGTCTATTAGATATTCATAAGAAACATTTATAAAGATTAGTTGCAAATGTTTGGTAATTTCGAATTTATTGGGGAAAATGTGATGAAAGACCATTTTTTATGTTTTCATAATTATTTTAAATACATTATTATGTCAAAATATAAATGTGTTATTCAAAATTATTTTATTTGAAGCCTTGTAGACCACATTATATTTGTGCAAAATTTGATTAATATATTTTGAGAAATAAAAGAGTTATTGATTTTTGATCGGAAACAGAAATCGATATTCTGTAATACTGTGGAAAATCGAGGTCTGTATCCGATCAAAAGTCAATATATCAATTTTATATACATATTTTTATTTTAATACAATCAATATATATACATATAAAAAGAAACCCGTGTTTCCCTACCCGCCAAGTTTTCTCCACAAGCAGCCACAACCACCCACTGGTGGTTATGGTGATGGATAGCCCTTGGTGTCACATCGAAAATCTGCGAGTTTGGTGGGAGTGGCTGTGCGTGGGTGGGAGTGGGTGATGAAAATGTGCTTTCTAGCACATCGTTTTGTTATGGGAAGGCCGCAAATGCTTCAGATTGTTTCAAAATAGGCGCGCCGACTGTGTCGGTGAGTCTAGAAGGTTCCGGAAAAACCTGCTCTAAAAAGTTCTGGAAGGGGAAGGTTCTAGAAAATTCCCAAAAGTACTATAAGGTTCTAAGCTGAATGTGTCAGTGTGTCTGGAAGGTTCCTGTACATTCGATAAATTTCTTGAAAGTTCTGGAAGGAGAATGTTCTAGAAAGTTCGCGAAAGTTGACAATCCAAACAGTGTACTAAAAATCTACCCGTGCGAAGCCGCTTGGGCACAGCTAGTTTAATATATAAAGAAAACATAAAAAAATGTCTTTCATTTTTTATGTTTTTCACCTTTTTCCCAATAACTTCGGAATTAACAAACATTAGCAGCTAATTTTTATAAATGTTTCTTATGAATATCTAGGCTATAAATAAATATTAAATGTAAAGTGTGGGGAGACGTGGGTAACTGTCAAATGTCTTGATGAACTAAAAAAAATGAAAAAAATACTGATTTTACTGTCTAGTCTTTTAAACATAAATTTAAACATAAAATCAGAAACATTTTAGTTGTGTTAAAATTTTTAAAAGATGGGCTTTTCAGAAATGTATAATACTTTATATTTATTCCTACAAAGTTTAACAAGATTTAACCTTTAAAGTGATCAGACTTGATATGGACATCTAAGTGGGTAGGCATTTTACATTTCATGTTTTTCTTTATTGATTATGAGTTAATTAGTTATTTTATATAATATAATAATTAGTTTTAGAACACGTTATAAGTAAAATGGTCATTTTTAGAAATAAATATTAAAGCAATTTTAAATTTTGTCACGATTATTTTTAATATATTAGGTCCTTACATATGAAATTGGCGTTTAGTATGGGAGGAACATAAAGCCGATTTTTTTTTATTATAATATATTTATTTAATCAAAGTATGTACCATTGCTATCTATGCACTTTTGCCATCTCATAGGTAGTTCATCGATCCCTTTACTAAAAAAACCATTCGGACGGGAATCAATAAAATCTTTGAAGGCGGTTTGGACTGCCCCATCGGAGTTGAATTTTTTCCTTTGCAAGAAGTTATCCAAATTTCGAAAAAAATAGTAATCTGTTGGGGCAAGGTCCGGAGAGTACGGTGGATGTCTTAGACATTCCAATTGAAGCTCCTCTAATTTGGTAGCCGTCTGTTGTGCAGTGTGTGGTCTAGCGTTATCATGAAGCAGCAGTGGCCTAGAGCGATTAACCAGCCTCGGTTGTTTAGCAGCTAGCTTTTCCATCATGGTTTGCAGTTGCTGACAATAGACATCTGCCGTAATCGTCTGGCCAGATTTAAGAAAGCTGTAGTGAACGACACCAGCACTAGTCCACCAAACGCTCACAAGTAACTTTTTTGGAGTCAATTTTCGCTTGGGGCATGGTTTGGCTGGTTCGGCAGGGTTCAGCCATTGCGATGAGCGCTTCCGATTATCGTACAGGATCCACTTTTCATCACAGGTAATGATTCGATTTAAAATCCCTTCATTATTGTGCCGGTTGAGTAATTCAACGCAGCAGTCAACGCGCGTTTGTTGATTTGCTTCACTCAATTCGTGAGGTACCCACCTTTCAAGCTTTTTCACCTTACCAATTTGCTTCAAGTGGATTAAAACAGTTTTATCACTAACACCGCAGCCTGCAGCTAACTCGGATGTGGTTTGCGATGGATCCGCTTCCACAATACTGCCCTTCCAAGGAAGAAGGCAGTAACTACATTTTGCAAAGTTCTGAGATAATTGGAGTTTTATGTTTTTTGTGTTTTTTCGCCGTATGTTGAATTTTTTTATTATTTTTTTCAAATATTTGAATGTAAAATAACGTCAAAAATAAGATAATACCTAAACGAGACGTACAATTATTGAATTTAAATATTTAAATCAATAAAAGCCTTCTACCTTAGAATCTGCTTCAATGACAGTGTAAACTTTCTTAGAAACAAGGCAGTAACTACGTACTTACTGCCTTGTTTCTAAGAATCTTTGAAGTTTACTCTATTCAACTAGGCACTCATAGGATATTTAAAATCAGGATTCAATAAAAAATATTTATTTGGTATAACATAGGTACGTGATTCTTTACAAAATTAATATTTTCTTTATTATTAATAATTAGATACGTGTACAGAAATAGTAATGTAGACATGGTTTATCTAAAGTATTTGATTTTTTTTTAATACAATTGTATCCTGATGAAGAGGCCATGGGCTCTGCAACATGTTGATATTTTTCAATACAATAGTGGTGAAAACTGATTAATTACATTAGATTTTAGTTTTTTTTTGCGTTTTTCATTCACCAAACTCAAAATTTGGATCTTGAACATCATCAACACATCTTGAACAGAGTCATACATTTGACTGACAAGAGATAATCTAGTTGCACTTGGAATTATCGGCAATGATATTTCTTCATGGTGTAGCGTTTGTTTTGTCAACGCAATGTTTAAATCATTAGTTTCCACAAATGTAAAATTTTCGATTAAAGTGATATCGTTAATTTCCAGTCGACCATCCGATAAGTTCTCCGAAGATACATAATAATCGACATCATCCATTTTGGTGTCAATATTCTCAGAATAATTTGATGCTGAAAAAAGGAAGGCGTTATTAGATTTTTAAAGTAAAATACGATTCGAAGTATACAAAATATACGAGCATTAGATTATTAATAATTACGGTGGTGTAATAAAATTATAGTAACAATATTTTTGACATAAAATTAATTAATTCTATGTATTTAAAATTGTAATACGTCATCACAAATTCAACATAAAATATTATTCATAAATAATATTATTAGCAATTATGTTAATACTTACAGTTTTGTAAAGGAATTTGATCGTTTGGTGAACTGTTTTCATTTTGCATTTCCAGCGCCATTTTAACAATTTGTTTTGTTCTTGACGACATTTTAAGCACTTATTAATAAAAATTATATCATAAATAAATAATACCACTAATAATATATACTTGTATGGGTTTTTAGGGCTAAAAACAATCTATCACCGCCGTACACTCGATCAGAATTGATCAGAATGATATGATTATTTTGACAGATCGATAAACATGAAGTTGTCAACAATTTAAATATGATATATTTCTTAGCAAAAAAGCAGCAACTACAGAAGGTATCTGCATTTACTGCTCTTTTGCCAAGATTTAAGTGTTGTTTTTGTAGATGACCATTTTTTTCTTATCAGTTTTTTCCATTTTTTTTAATAAAAATGCCTTTTGAGTAAGATATTAAGAAAATTAACAAAATTATTCACCAGATGGCATTCACAACTACATTTTGAATTTTTTGTTAGTTACTGCCTTCTAGCTTGGAAGGGCAGAATAGCCTTCAATTCTTCATTATCAACTTTGGTCTCCGGCCGTCCATGGGGCTTGTTCTGTAGGTCGAAATTTCCAGAACGAAAACGTTGGAACCAAAAACGCACTGTGTTTTCTTTTGCGGCACCGTCGCCATACACATCATTAATCCTTCGAGCCGTTTCTGCAGCACTGGTGCCACGGTGGAACTCGTACTCGTAAATAACGCGATATTTCAAGTTTTTCATTTTTAAACTGAGTGACGCAATGAAAAAAACAATTGAGGAAAAAACAAATGAATTATAATTTTCAAAACACAAATACATGAGTAAATAGCTGTATAAATTTGGATTTGGAATTCCTAACCGAAGAGAAGATATTTGAGATCAAATTTGCCAGTACGGCAAAACGCCAATTTCATATGTAAGGACCTAATATTAAATTATATAAAAAGAAAAAAATATTTAGCATGAAATTATATCCATTTTAAGCTATATATACTACTTTATATGTGCGCAAAATTTTATGAATATACGTCTAGAAAACAATTATTGACTTTTGGTCTGAAACAGGCCTAGAATTTTCTTAGTACGGCGGCGCGGCGGGCGGCGGGCAGGCCAGTTAGGGATGTCTAGTTGAAGTTTTGTCATATTGCACGCCGGTTTTGAAGTTTTAAATTGTTAAATCTTTGTGTTTAAATAAAATTGAAAATATATTCTTATAGTCGTATCGCGTGAAAACATTTTGTCATTGACTCTTTTTTGTGCTTTTATCTGTGATTTCTGTGAAAACTTTCGATATTTTAGTCTCTTCACTTACGATTTTAATATATTTTGTGTTATTTGATAAGTGTGAAGAATATTAGATATTTTATTGCGTTCACGTGTTAGATTTTAGTTATTTTCGCATTTTATTTTGACTAGTGTTTCGTTTCAAATGAAAATGGCATCAGTTCGCAGGGCATACAAAACGTTAACTATGTCGATGAAAATGAATATGATTAACCCTCAACCACTGAAATATGTCTGAGAGACGTAGGCGCGCAATTAAAACAGTAATATCTTTTTACATCTTACACGTATGCACTTGTCATTTTCTGTACCTTTCTTAGATCCAATTACTGCGCGCAGCAGTGGTGAGCGGATGTGTGCTGGGCCTCGAATAGGTAAATTTACACATCGTAACGTCTTGGGACGTAGCGTCAGTGTTAGTGTAACTTTTTATTTTAGAATTAAAATGACTAATAAACGCTCTTTAGATGCTGCGTACCAGACTATAAGTAAACAGCCTCGAATCAATGTATCTAATCAATTTTTTGAGAGCTTTGTTTCCAAAAACCTTCTTTTTCGGAATCTGACTATTCTTCGGCCGATGAAAATGAGATCCTGCTACCAAACTCTGATGAGCCTGAAGTAGACTGTTCGTCGGATAGTGATGACAATATTCCCTTAATGGAACTTCTGAATGAAGCAGGAATAGAAGAAACCATTCCTGAATCAGATGCTGAAAGACCTATGACATCACAGGAATACACAAGAAAATATTTTTATGTGAAACCTGCGTGTTTCAAAACCAGCTTATAACACATGCCGTTAAAAAATATCAAGTTGAGTGAAAAGTGTCACTTATTTATATTTAAATTAAAGAATATTATGTAGACGTTTACTAACTATCAGTTGTGTGATTTATGTTTTTGAGTCATTAGAAAGAGGGCTTTTTTGTTTCAGTTGATTTTTTAAAGTTTTTTGTTTTGAAATATATATAAACATTTTAAGTACCAATGCTGTTTTATTTTATTTAATAGGTTATCGTATGTGCCTAAATAACGATACGTAGTAAAACAAACATGTTATCATAAGTAGTTATTTAAAAAAGTGTACGTCTGTTAGACGTATGTCAGTGTTAATGCAAGTAAATATATGTCAGTGGTTAAGGGTTAAAGACGTGGACAGGAAAATTAGAAGAAGGGCAAGATTGCGAAAAAATATGGTATCGCCAATTCGACTTTTAACAATTCTAAAAAAATCGCGCCAAAATTGAAAAGCGCAGTGAAGTGATGTACAATATTAAGTAAAAAAGATAAAAACCCTGCAGAAATTCCAATTGGAATTTAAAGGTTTTTATTATTTTATTTGTCTTGTATTAAAGACAATAAATTTTTCATATTCAATATAAGTTACGGTAATTATAGTCCAACATTTTACAAAAAATAAGTCAAATATTGAAAAAAAATGCAATTTTGATGTCGTACCTATATCCCCATTACCATTGATATTATGTCACGGTTGCTTGAAGATTTTCGACTCATAATGAAGGCAGGAATATAGCTCTGCGAGGTTTACAAACAACCCTGTATATTTCAATAAAAATCATGCTTATTGTTCTCACTGAACATAATGATAGTTCTACTTTTTGTAGAAAATAATTCAGAAATATTGTAAAAAGAAATGCAAACCGTGATATTACATATTTCCATAACGATTGATATTTGGGTTGCTTGAACATTTTCGACTCATTATCAAGGCAGGAATGTACGTATTTTGTTTTGTATGTTTTAAATGTTGTCTCATAAATAGATACCTAATTATTATTTAAAAAATATACATTTATTAAAAAATATTTATTTGTAAACATCCTTGTTACTCATACATAAATCGTCTCTATTAAAGGTTTGAACAGACTACTATGATTCTTAAAATTTGTTGAATATAAAATAATATAAAATAAATGAGTCATTAAATTAAGTTATTGATATTTCCTCCATAAATAAATAAATTTTATCATATTTTTGAATGTCTGACATATATTAAGTACATGATATTGTGAATATATTTCCAGGTGAAGTGAATAGAATGGGTCCTCTGATAGACATGGAGTTAGAACGTGTTGACCGAAAGCATGCTCGCCTGACGCAGCTTAGTGCGGATCTTGTGGATGCGCTTAACTTATATCATACTCTTATGAGGGAGCCTCCACATATGAAGCAAACGCAGCCCATACAGGGATCATATCCACCGTCTATGCCTCCAGGGGTAAATGTATAGCAATATTTTTAAAAATCATATTCTTTTTTTGCCAAAGAAATTGAATATACTATCTTGTTGCCAATGCTGAATATACAGTGTGTCCAGTGACCGGTGTCGGAGCCTTTAATAGCAAAAATATGATAAATTTTGTGGACAAAATTTCGTTTTCTCCAGCCATAGTGAAAAGGTAGCCATTTCAATTTTTATGTTACCAAAGCATGGGCGCGCGTGTTAATTTACCAATTTCTACCCATAAACATCATAGAGGTCGTATTTATTTGAAAGGTAAAACAATAGGAATTAATGTTATGTTAAGTATTTTACCAAAATTTTTTAAAAACAGATCAAAAATGATTATAAAAAAAATTAAGGAAAAAACACCTGTTTTTTTTAGTTATCAGCTAAAAAAATTTTCAGCTATTAAAAAATAAAGAAAAATGATACATGGGTGGTGTTTTATCGAAGTATTAGTAAGTTATCATATTTTATGCTATTAAAGGTTCCGACACCGGTCACCGGACACTGTACATATTGATCTTTGTTGATTGTAAGGAACACATTATTATCTCAGTATTGGGATTAATAAACCATTCAACACATTCACTTATTACACTTTTTCTTCAATATCCTACACTTTTTATTCAGGTGTCCCTACGTTAATTTCTGTGAATGTTTTTACATTGATACGCACTCGTGGTCATTTTCCACTTTTCAGAGGGCAGATCTCCGGCTACGATCGCCGCTCTGACGTGCTATCAAACAATTTGGGGAGTGATGGATCACTAAGGGGGTGGTGGTGGGAAAATTTTAAATGAAAACATTCAAGTCTGAATCGTACATGTATTCAAATTATTGGAAATTGACATAATCTTAAAACCTAGCCTTATTATCTAACCTTATATCTAACCTGTCTACCGTCTGGTACGTACTGGCGACGTCTTGGTCGCGGCGTCGCGGCGCTGTACGCATCACAGCGCGATTCCCTCGCGCGTCTGCTCCAGCGACGCTGAAGGTGACGCAGAGCGTGAGGCCCACCTCACGCTGGTCTGCTTCTGGGCTGGCGGCGGGGCTGGTTATCGCCCTGATAACCAGCTGATCATCTCCAATGGTCTTCGGCTCCGCCTTTGTCCTCTTCTTCCTCGTCCGTAACAGAGGCCACGTCAGGCTACATCAATCCACCTGATGCCGCTGTTGGTGGACTCCAGTCGTCCTCCTCAGCCTGCTTGACTGTCGCCTTGACAGTCAAGGTAACGTCAGACCACCCGGCTCTCCAGGGAGTCTTCTTCCTCCGCTGGGGCTTCTCGGCGTGGTCCTCTCGACTGTCGCTCTGACTAGCCGAGATCTCTTCCCTCTTTCTTCTCGGCACTCCACCGCGGTTCACTTAACTGATGGTCAGCCGACAGCATCTCATCACTGCCGGCCGACGTCGTATTTCACATCACAACTCCACTTCCAACTAGCTACTGTCCGTGCTAACTACTCCCAACTACTTCCAAGTCCCAACTGCCCGTGGGAGTGGCCACGCAGGGTTTTTATACATTTCAGCGTTTTGGCCACTTTCCTCCTGTCCAACCCTTAATTTTTATTCGTTAGGCCTAATTTTCGGGCACGCCTCTTAATATTATTTAACTTAATTAATCTTAACTAACAAGAAATAAAAATCTTAAAATTAATACCACTTATAAATAATTTTAACATACAATTACTTACATTAAAAATTATTTGATTATCATATAACATAAAATTATTATTAAATACCTAACATACAATTACCTATATACTATGTAATTAACTATACAATTACCTAAATCTATACAATTAAATGCAACTTAAGATACCTTATTTCTTAACTTATTTTCGGTGGTCAACCGAACAATGACATAATCACTAGCAAAAATACATTACTACAACTAGATTAAATACAATTGATTGATAATTTTATAATTATGTACATTTAACATTAATAAATTAATCCTAATCATTGTCTACCTATATCTACCTATAATTATATATTAAAATATCGCAATCCAGCTAACTTTTTATTATCTGCTGCTTTTATATATATCTTGTTATTAATTATTAGTCTAATCCAAACAATAGATGGAATGCGCGTCTAGGTACATTTAGCTTTTAGACCACCCCGGCGAACGGCATCGACGGAAGCGAAGCTGTCACCCAAAGAAATCTATGGGATTTTTCTACAATGCATGTTAACCATGTTAAATGTCAATTTTAGAAACTAATAGCTTTCTTAGCACGGATTCGGATAAAATTTGGTAAAAATCGTGTTCCCTGTCTCCTCAGAAATTTATGGCTTTCTAACATGTGCAGCTACCTACGACCATGAGGGTGTTCTTATGACAAAATTTAAAAATTCGCAGAATTACCCTTGGCTCTGAAATCTTACGGAAAAAAAAACGCGACCACCCCGAAGAGAGAGAACGAATTTTTACGCGTTTTTCACAATAAAATTGATAGGAATACATCAACATTATAAAAAATAATTTTGAAAAATATGTTCATAATACATATATATTGTGGTGGATTCTGTCACGTACACCTGTGAAGACGCCACAGCATCCACCCAAACCGACTTTTGTCAGTACCAGGTCTAGAAGGCAGGTAACGTGGCTAAAGCCATCAGTACATATTTCCTATATACTCACTTGTGCTCGCCGTCTCAGCTTATGGGTGGACCCTCCCTAGGGTTGAACTGATTAAAAGGACTTGCGTGAACAAGAGTAGTGTATTCAGTTTACAATGCAAGTATGTGGGTTAGTAGGCATTAAATCGCGAACTTAATTTTAGTAGTATATTATTCGTGGGTTTACGCTATTGTTGCGAGACGCACTCCCGGATACTATCTAGTGTGGAGCCACAATATGGAAAGAGAATGGTGGTCCTCATCTGCGCCGCCGGGTGCTTGATGCTGGTAAACAGTCCTGCGACGTTTGGAACCTTCCACTGGGTCCATGCCGGCATGTACTGCCTTCTGGCGTACACCTTCTTTCTGGCGTCATATTACGTGGCGGTTAGTATTGCCACTCAGCACGAGATGCCGTGCTCCTGTGCTCCAGGCGTCATGTTCACCACAACATTAATATTTAAAAAATGTAAAACTAGGCAGCACAGTAATGCGAATGTTCAGCCTCTGTGTCTTGTTTGCCATGCATCTTTTGACACAATTTTTGGGGATTTTTTCACATGATCTGTAACATATACACACAGTGGAACTCAGATTTTATATTTCCCCTCAATTTATGTGTTTCAACATTTTAAAAATCAACAGTTCATTATCTGCTTGATGTTATTGATGTGTGTATATATATATGTACTGGGTCCTTGGCACTATAGAATTTTTGTAAAATTACCAGCAATCTGTAATATGTACATTTGACTTATTTCTTATACTTTAGAATTAAAAGCAGGTTCCATTGTGTATCTGTAAATAGTTTAATGGTTTATTAATTTAAGCATTCTTACTTTCAGATGTACAATGGCACATCAGGATTCAATATGCTACCTCAGATGCCTCAAATACAACATACTCCACAAGGTATTTTTAAATTTAATATTAGGTCCTTACATATGAAATTGACGTTTTACCGTACTGGCAAATTTGATCTCAAATATCTTCTCTTTGGTTAGGAATTCCAAATCCAAATTTTTACAGCTATTTACTCATGTATTTGTGTTTTGAAAATTATAATTCATTTGTTTTTTCCTCAATTGTTTTTTTCTTTGCGAGACTCAGTTTACAAAATGAAAAACTTGAAATATCGCGTTATTTACGAGTACGAGTTCCACCGTGGCACCAGTGCTGCAGAAACGGCTCGAAGGATTAATGATGTGTATGGCGACGGTGCCGCAAAAGAAAACACAGTGCGTTTTTGGTTCCAACGTTTTCGTTCTGGAAATTTCGACCTGCAGAACAAGCCCCGTGGACGGCCGGAGACCAAAGTTGATAATGAAGAATTGAAGGCTATTGTGGAAGCGGATCCATCGCAAACCACATCCGAGTTAGCTGCAAGCTGCGGTGTTAGTGATAAAACTGTTTTAATCCAATTGAAGCAAATTGGTAAGGTGAAAAAGCTTGAAAGGTGGGTACCTCACGAATTGAGTGAAAAATTGACTCCAAAAAAGTTACTTGTGAGCGTTTGGTGGACTAGTGCTGGTGTCGTTCACTACAGCTTTCTTAAATCTGGCCAGACGATTACGGCAGATGTCTATTGTCAGCAACTGCAAACCATGATGGAAAAGCTAGCTGCTAAACAACCGAGGCTGGTTAATCGCTCTAGGCCACTGCTGCTTCATGATAACGCTAGACCACACACTGCACAACAGACGGCTACCAAATTAGAGGAGCTTCAATTGGAATGTCTAAGACATCCACCGTACTCTCCGGACCTTGCCCCAACAGATTACCATTTTTTTCGAAATTTGGATAACTTCTTGCAAAGGAAAAAATTCAACTCCGATGGGGCAGTCCAAACCGCCTTCAAAGATTTTATTGATTCCCTTCCGAATGGTTTTTTTAGTAAAGGGATCGATGAACTACCTATGAGATGGCAAAAGTGCATGGATAGCAATGGTACATACTTTGATTAAATAAATATATTATAATAAAAAAAAATCGACTTTATGTTCCTCCCATACTAAACGTCAATTTCATATGTAAGGACCTAATATTAGGTTATTAACAGGTTGCTTAATGACGTTGCGTGGATGGCAACTACCATAAGTAACCGCCCACACACCATAAATTTATGCAGAAAATTTTTAGATTTTTTATTTTTAAATTTTTTTTTATTTAAAATATTTTATTTATTTTTTTATTTATTTAATTTCTTTACTTTTACATTTGTTTGAGTTAAATTATACTATAATAGAAATTATACTATAAAAAAAATATATTAAATTATACTGTAATAGAAACCTAAAAGGTTTATGGATAACATTTTTACATGATTCAATAAAGGAATATAATAATAATATAATTTAGATACAAAGTCATTTTTTTATAGTTGGCCGAGTTTTAGCATTTTTGTCACGTCTGTTTTGAAATTGTCAGTGGTCAGTTGTTTGGTCTGTTGTGGTAGGTCGTTGTATAGTTTTAATCTATTGCAAATTAGTCGAGATTGTCCTGTTTTGGCGTGTGTTATGTGATAGTTTTGAGACGTTCTAGTGTTGTGTTGGTGTTTTTTGTGTATTCGTGTATACAGGACCAACCTGCCGATGGTTATCCTGTTGGAAGAGCCACAGCTATGCTGAACAAAATCGTTTTGGATATTGATATATTCCATGTGTCTGAGGGGGTTTTCCGAAGTAGAATTCTCTTACACCTTAGACCAGATTGTACAGGTCATTTTTAATTGCTTAATTATAAATATGATTATTTTAATATATATATATGTTTTTTTTTTTTTTTTATTAAATTTAATGGCTTGTCACCCAGTAAAAGGATGTTATTGCCAAAAACTAGTCAATAGGTCATCGACATAAACATTAGAGCTCAATGCAATTACTCTCTAAAAATCGTAGTAACACTTTCAATACTTCCCGTCGGCAGTCTGTGAGCAAGAGCTGGATATTTGTAGGGAAAGGGACATTAAGATCTGCAAGATCCTGGAGTAGGGACTGAGTACCGACATTTAAAATGCAATTGAAAAACAAGTGGTTCAAATCCTCCTCCTCTTGTCCACACTCACAGATTGAGGAGTTAAGAACATGAATTTTTGCAAGGTGTAAGCGGATAGAGCAATGACCCAGACGCATTCGGCAAACCATTGAAGTCTCCCTCTTGCTCAATCTGATCCTGTGAAACCAGGTTCGAGATGGGATAAGTGGCTGAATAGCAGCGTAGTGTCGACCTTTTGACATTTTAGTGAGGTGCCAATGAGACTGCCACTGAAGTGCGGCATCGTTTCTTGTAATATTGAAAAGATCGCTCACTGGAATAGTGGAAAATGTGGCATCCCCCTGTGAGATTGCATTTTTAGCCAGCGAGTCTACCATTTCATTACCAGGGATGCCTACATGACTCGGAATCCAAGCCAAAACAATTTCAAATTTATCCAAGGAAAGGTCGTGAATTATACTCCGAATTTCCATGCAGATCTGATCATCAGGGTGCCGAAAAGGGCTGGATTTAATTTTGAGCAGAGAACTTAAGGAATCTGAAAGAATAAGGCACTTCTTTGATTGTTTTGGTTTACTTGATTTTAGCGCTTCTCGGATTGCCAAGCACTCAGCAGTAAAAATGGATGTCTCTTTAGGGAGTTGAAATATACCTTGGATACCATCATTTGGACAATAAAACGCAGCACCCGTACAGCCGGTTGCCTGGAGTTTGGATCCGTCAGTGAAAATTTGAGTCTAGCCATACCATTCTTTATTTATTATTTCAGAAAATATTCTCTTAGGGTTAGGAGTGAATTTGTCAATTCCCAAGGAAATGACTTTAGGGGAAAAAATGTGATTAGAAAAAGGAAATTTTTAGATAGGGAGAACAGGGTTTGATTGAACTCGAGGGATGAAACTCCCCAATCTGGAGAAGCTCCGAGTCAAAAGATGAGGAGTTTTGCCTTTCCAATATGCACTTGACTTTGTGAGATCAAGGAGGGATTGAGAAATAGCAAGAATAGGGTGGTTGGGGACCCTGAAACACTTTATAGTAAAATTTTCAGCTAAATATTGCCTTCTGATTGCGAGAGGGGGCTCCAATGTTTCCACCTGCAATGCATTAATCGGAGATGATCTCATGGCTCCAATAATCAACCTCAAGCATTTTGACTGAATTTTGTCTAGTTTTATTCCTAAATATTTCGGAAGAGGATCAAGCACAAAACTAGCATAATCTATATGGTTCCGGATAAAGGCATTATACATGAGTTTCAGAGTTAAAGGATGAGATCCCCACCATACACCTGATGTCGCACGGAGGAGGTTCAATTTCGTTTCGCACTTAGAGACCATGGAGTTTACTTGGGAGGCCCAATTTAATTTTCTATTGAAGATAATGCCTAAAAATTTTATTTCATTGGAGAGTGGGATACTGAAGCCATCAAATGTGACACACGTCTGGGAAATACGATGTTTTCTTGAGAAAACTATGGCCTGACTTTTTGAGGGGGCCATTTCGAGTCCATTGGAGATAAGCCAGGAGTTGAGCCCCGAGAGAGCTCTAGCAAGCTTCTTTAAAGCAACATGTATATCCTTATCAGAGCAGTAAATTGCTATGTCATCCGCGTATTGGAGTATGGAGCATATCTCTCGAATGGACTCTTCAAGGTCAGCAGTAAATAAACTATACAGAAGGGGGCTGAAGACCGAACCTTGCGGGAGTCCCTTCCAAAGATTTCTGATTAATTTATGAGACGGACCATCTATTAAGATCGTCCTTTCACATAAAATATTAAAGACTAGTTGTACTAATTTTAATGGAAGACCCAGTTTTATAAGCTTATATTTTAATAAGATAGGGCTCACATTGTCATACGCACCACGAATGTCAATAAAGGCTGCTGCAGTACACTTACCGCGAGAAAGAGATATTCTAATATCTGAGGTAAGAATACTCAGGTTGTCACAAACAGATTTCTTTTTGCGAAAACCAAATTGAGAGGACGAAAGGAGTTCATTATGTTCTGCATACCAATCAATACGGTTTTTAATCATATGTTCAACCACCTTCAGCATGCAAGAAGATAGGGCTATTGGGCGGTAAGAGCATCCAAAATCTGGGTCTTTATTTGGTTTTAGGATTGGGAGAACCAATTGGGCTTTCCATTCCTCAGGAATTTGTCCAGTTTCAAATATTTTATTAATGACAAATAAGTAATAATTTAAAGTGGAGGTGGGAAAATGTTGAATCATGATAAAGGATATTTTATCCAGCCCGGGCGAGGAATTTTTAAGGTTTTGAAGAGGATAGGTTAATTCTTGAATAGCAAAAGGAGCATCCAACCAAGACGTGGGACTTGAAAAATGAGTTAAAGATGGAGATTCACTGATATGAGGCACATGTGGAGGTGCCAGATTGTCAGCAAACACTCCTAGCCATAGATTGTTGGAAGACCGTTTAACTGAAGGAATAAAAGATGAGCGATACTTACGGATCATTGTCCATACAGTAGAAATAGGAGTAGTGGGGGATATAGAAGTACAAAACTGTTGCCAACCCTTTCTTTTTTTCTTTCTTAAAAATTTTTTGGTTTGAGCCTGAGTTTTTTTGACAACTAAGTAATTAGCCATACTCATATCTTTTTTGTAGTTAGACATAGCAGTTTTACGCCTTCTTACGGCCTGGGTACATTCTTCATCCCACCAGGGGGGAGAGGCGGGGAATTTTGTGTTAGGGTTTGATTTTGGGATGCTTTTGTCTGCTGCATGTTGGATAATTGAAATTAATTGAGAAAATGTTGATTGAATTTCCTCAGAGGTAATATGCAAAGGGAGGGGAGCGGTAGAGGATTCAATGAGTTCGCGGAAGTGGTTCCAATTTGCTTTTTTAAAATTAAATTTAGGAACTCTTTTTACAGGAGATTTGGGTGAATTTGAGACAAATGAGAGGATTATAGGGAAATGGTCACTAGAGTGTGGATCTCCTAGTATTGACCAACTGGTTGACGCTGCTAAGGAATTGGAACTGATAGACAGATCCACCGCACTGGCTCGTTGAGACGGGGGACTGAACCTAGTGGGAGAGCCATCATTGAGGATAATTAGGTTATTATCGTCAATTAATGAAATAATATTAGTTCCAGATCGATCACAAAACGCACTACCATGACTGAGAGTGAGCATTGAGATCTCCAAGAATAAAAAAAGAAGAAGGAAGAAGAGAGATAACTGAGCTCCAAGCATCAATGTCGAATGTGCCATTGGGGGGGCAGTATACTGAAACATATCCCACATCATTGACTTTAGCACCTACTATTTGGAATGAGGGAAAGGACGGAAGAGGGATTTGAGAAAAGGAAAAGGAATTTTTTATAAGTAGGGCTACT
>JADDOH010001536.1:0-25437 GCA_016648135.1 Agrypnia vestita
CTAACATCATACGGCAAATGACTTTATTCATTGCAATGAAATTTATATTATTTAATATTATTTTCCACGACGTATTTTTGACGGGTCACCCCATAGGATTCATCACATTGTTAGCCGCGGCCAGGAGTGGGCAAATTAATTGAATATAATAGCTAAAATTAAATATCAACTCGCGGCGATTAAGCAACGGCCTTTTAAATAAATTATTAATACAAAATTCATCGTTAATACGTTAGGAAGACCCACTATCTAGCTGGATCATCTCAGTGGTGCCGTTGACCAGACAGGAGCGTATTCGTTGGACTCATTTGCATAGTAATAAAATCATTTTGGTTTAGTTAATATTATAAATGAAAGAAAATATTTGATTATAAAAGCGGTTTTATTTAAACAATTGCGGACCACGGTCCGTGACATCAAAGAAAAAAGATTAAGCATTTATGTGAACCACGTACTGAGATTTGTAGACAAACGTGATACTAGGTATTAGAAATTTCTTTAGGTTGTTTGTCATATAGACAGTTGGCATTTTTATTATTTAATATTTTGTGAACGAAAATTATTGTAGTAATTTTGGTCCTTGTGATATATTAGTTCGATTTTGGAATGCCTGTTTCTTTGTAAAAGTATTGCTCCATTTTATAGAATATGTGAATTATTTCATATCTCATTCATTTTATGTGGTTTGAATTCAAATGATTCACATTTGAAAAATATTTTAATAATTGTTTGAATGCGATCTCACAAGTAAGCCACCGTCACAATCTAAAAAAGACCATCGGGATTTGCGGATCGCAGTATAACAAATATGTAGTTAGGATTCAAACGATTCACGTTTGAAAGGTTTTAATTATTGCATTTGTTTTCTCGCAAGTATACCACTGTCACGGCCTAGGCCATCGGGATTTGCGATCGCAGTGTAACAAATATGTAGTTGAGATTCAAACGATTCACATTTGAATGGTTTTAATTATTGCGTTTGTGCTTGTGTTTCGCAAATATACCACCGAACACGGCCAAAGCCGCCGGGTTTGCGAGCGCTGCGTGTTAGAAAGACCGGCGACGGTTTCCCTATATAGCGCGAGCGGACTCGTTTCGGCCCAAGCGTGGAAGATGCGGCAGAGACCCAAGACGTTTGAGCATTTAGCGTTTGATAAGTTTGACTATCGCGGTCGGGCGTATATGAACAGACTGTTTGCTTCGCGGATATGGACAGGTCGCGCCCGAAGAAATGCAAAGAAATATAGACTTGGAATGCGGGCAGATCACCGCGACAGATTTCAGCGCGCGCCACGGAGGGTTTATGATAGCTTAAAATTCGGTTTTAATTTAATTTCTTATATTAATATAAACTAATAATTAACCCACGCTAGATAAAATCTGTTCAGTGGCAAATATTTTCGCTTACGAGTTATGCAATAGTAATTAATAATAATAGCAGAAAAATATAAAAGTAAAAATAAATATAAAAACCGGATAACAATTTAGTAGAAAATATAAACACGAGAATATATGAATCTAAAAGAAAAGAACATTTGATATATATTTTATTTTATAAAAAAAATTATAAATCCGATGTTTTATAATATTTACTTTTCTCTTTCGGTTATGTACTTTTATGATACAAATGCAAAAAATATTTTAATAACTATCCGTCTGGTTTCATAATTAAAAATTAATATAAATTAATTTTAATAAAATTAAGGTTAATGTGAATTAAATAAATCCACACTTGTTATATATTTGTCTTATGGATATTTAAAAGGGTTTCTATATTTGGAAAAAAAAAAAGATCTTTAAATTCAGCTAAATTTTTACAGATAATAATTACACAAAAAATTAATTGATTATAGTATTCTTACAAATCTACTTATATTATTTGATAACTTTCACGTGCATGTTTCGGAGATACCTTTTTATCGTCAAGGTGTTATATACAAATTGTCCTAAAAAAATAAAAATGTCAATCTACAATGTTGCTGAATTAATTGAAAAAAAATAATAATTTCCTTCATTGATTTATTATGGTCCTTAATTATTTTAATTATCTAAATGTGTTCTTAATTGTTATACACAGTTATATACGGTTCTGGTTATTCAAACTAATTATAATTTCTTTGTTGTATGCAGGATTGATAGACTTGTTCGTAATATAAACACAGACGCGTATTGTTGCACGAAGTTTCTTGTTTTGATCTAAAATTATTTTGATTTGAATTACAAGAATAAAATTACTTCCATTTTTATTTACAAGACGGCCTGGCATATGAATTAAAATGGTCATACTACCGCCATCTAGCGGAAATCAGAGAAAGTTTTGAGCCTTCGCTAGTATTAGTCTATAGGAAGCGGTAACAGGAGGGCGCAATATATATATTCTCTTAGTAGAAAATAGATTTTTAGTAGATTAAATAGTAGTAGCATAACGAAATCATTAGCTTCATCCACCTTCATGCGTCGTCGTGGCCATTACTTTTAGATTGAGGTAGAAAGGTTGGACGTTTGGATCTTGAATAGATTCCAGTCGTATAGCAAGCCGAATTATACGTTAGGAATTCTTAATTCAGTTACACACATACATCTTCTGTGGATATCAGTGTTGGTGACGACTACTACAGCTAGTACAGATATTAGGGTTCACCTCTTCTGATTTGTAACAGTGTACTTCGTTAAACATGTTCGCGTTGTTAAAGGAACACTTTAAAATTTTATAATGTTATGTTACATATAAGTATGGGGATGATGAATACGGAACATATTAATAAAGTTGTTTTAGGTTTTCAATAAGTTTTGGGAGGAACAATATTACAGTTATACGGAGGATTTGCGCCTGATTATTTGACAAACGCTTAAAAATCTGGGGGAAGACAGGTTAGTAAGGAATAGTTATGGGAAACTTTTCTAGACATCTGGATCCACTTCTTCTACAAACATGCGTCGTCTTTAGATATCACTCTTGAGGGTTGGCAGGAAAGTTAATTGAGACGGATAATAGTTATATATACTTTTATGTTCTACAATTATCGAAGAGGTTGTTCCTACCCTTTTCTTCCTCTTCTTCTTCGTCTTCTTCTTATTCGTATATGCTATCGGTTAAATATATATTTTCTTTCCCCCTTTTCATTTATATTGACTTCAACAGCGTCTTCTTCTTCTTCGGTATGAAGGTTTTTTTTTTATTGGTTATGTTCACTCTAGTCTTCTTCTTCTTTGAATACATACTGTTTATGCTTTACTTTTCAAATACCTTCTCTTCTATAAATAGCAATTATTACAATACTTTGCAACTACTTTTTCGTCTTATGGTATATCTTTCGACTGCTTCTCTACTTTCTTCTTCTTCTTCTTTTTCTATTACTACATTCATTTCGTCTTCTTCCATTTATCTTATACTTTTCGACTGTTTTTCTACGTCTTTTCTTCGTCTTCTCTTCTTCTTTACCTTTTCTTCTTCTTCTTCTTCTTTTCCTTTTACTACATTCTTTTCCTCTTCTTCTTCTTTTCTTCTTCTTTCTACTCTCTTCTTTCTTCTTCTTCTTTTTCCTATTCTCTTATTTCTTCTTTACTATTCGCTTCTCCACTTTCTTCTTCTTCTTTTTTTCCTATAACTACATTCATTTCGTCTTCTTGCGTTTATCTTATACTTATCAACTGTTTTACTTCGTCTTCTCTTCATCTTCTTCTTCTTCTTTTCCTATAACTACATTCATGACTTCTTCTTCCGTTTATCTTATAATTTTCGAATGTTTTTCTACGTCTTTTCTTCATCTTCTTTTGTCCTTTACCTACTACTACATTCGCGTCTTCTTCTAATTTTATAACTTTCGACTTCTTCTTCTTCGTCTTTATCTATTACTACACTCGGTTGTGACTTTTCTTCTTTATCTTATGCCTTTCAATGGATTCATTTTCTTCTTCTTCTGTTGTCATCCACTACTTTTGCGGCTTCTTCTTCTTCTTCTTCTTCTTCATCATATTACACCAATAATAAATTATGGCAGTCATTACAGTATACGTAGAATATAGGGGACAATAGGTTTATTCTACATAATAGGAAATGTACTGCGCATATGCATAAGGTTCATAACACAGGTGGGGTACTAGAGTTCATTTTGTCGCGGTTTGCAATTATAGTAGGAATATACGGTTGACCATTCACTCGGTTAAAATAGGACTATACGAGTTCCAGATAGAAGACGTTGTATAGTTTGGGGGAAGGGGGAATAAGAATTGTATTACAAGATGGTGAACACTTGTCGGGGTACACCATGGTAGGATAGCAAGGAATAGTTATTGGAAACCTTCTTGACAACTGGGTTATGGTTGAAGCTCTACTTCTTTAACAAATATGCATCGTCTTTGGGCATCTCTTTTGAGGGTTAGCTGGACAGTTAGTTGAAACGACGCCCAACGGTTATTGAAGGGACTTGTCCATTTGCGACTAGTCATTAGAAAATTTGGAGGCGGACTGCACTTTTTCTTTTTAGAGTGGATAGCAAGTATCATCGTCATCATGTTTACTCGTGTACAGGAGATATTGAAATCGAAGGGTTTGCTCTATATATTAGGAAGCTGGTTGTTAAGTTTATATGAATAGGTTGTACATTAATTCATAGGTTAACATAATTATGGAAATTCAAATTTATCGTAGCTTGCATTTCATAGGAGAAATATACAGATAATATTTACTCGGTTGAGTTGGTTTGTATAGCTTGAAGGGGATGTGGGGAGTGTTAGTGGGAGTATATTCTGGGGGAAGGGAGGTATATGCTGGGGAAAGTAGTATAGAGTTGCGAGGTGGTGAACACTAGGAGTGTACCATTGTAAGGGAAGCAAGGAGGATAACAAAGTGGGGGAAGGGACGTTCCTTTTAAGTGTTGATAACAGGATGGAGCTTGAGTGGTTAGCAGACACAATGATGAGATTACTGAGGCATTCATTCGATTATGAAAAATCGAACCTTTGCAGTCAATTGAATAAATTAGATACAGTCCTTTTTGATTTCAAATCTTATATTTATATTAGTTGTACACTTTTCATTTGAATGACAGGCAGATGGTTGACAGTAGCTTTAAATACGCAAAAAGGATTCCATTGAAAAGGAATTCTACCCTAATAGAAATATAGTACGCGGGGAAAGGAAAGAACAACGATTTATTTTAAAAGGAATTTTAGAAACTCTTGATAAGTATCACGAAATATACTATCCTGTTGGGTTATTTAGCAGATAGGCTTGGTCTGATAGATCATTCCTCTCTCTAAATAAGGGGGAAGCTGTGATGGTCGACATAGATATAGATTTAATAAATTTAGAAAATCTTAAAATAATAATATTCAAAAAAGCCAAGTATGGACATCAAAAATATATTTCTTCTGTTTTGAATCGTTTAAAAGTAAAAGCCTGATATATTTCTTCTTAAGATTCTATGTATTACAAGAGGCTAACAAAATATTGAATATTCAGCTATACAAGTAATATTTCTTAGATCTTTATTATACCATAGATATAATTCTGTGTTAAATTAATATTGTTTGCCAATCCTAATAGACTCGACCTTGTGTGTAGGTGCGAACGAGCCTTTATTATTTATGAAACGGAACAGCAAGTCTCGCGTGTAGCGAGTGCTTTACTCTTATTTTAACGAAACGGACCAATCACAGGCACGCGTTACCTTTCGACGGGTTGAGCCGGAGGCGACCGTCCTGATGGCTGAATCCGGCCAATGGCGAGCGCCGGCGGTGAGGTCATCGCGCATAGGATGAGTCACTGCACTAGCGTGGATTTCAGAGGTATGGTGAAATCGTTACTATAAAAGGAGCGAACACGATGTACTCAGCCCCTTCAGTTCGAGACCAGACTTGCGAGCGGGAGCGCTGCCCAACAGACTACCGACGGAGCCCCGAGTTCCAGATCATCAGTTGCGAGCAAAGGAGCTGCCAGCTTGAGAGAAAGCGGGTCTTGCAGCGGCGAAGTATAGAGATTCCACCATCCCGCAGCACCAGAAGGAGGATTCCGCCACAGAGAGTAACAGATAAGGATCATATTCATATTATCTATTACGGTTAATTATTTTCACTATCGAAATGTATTTATTTTGGGAATATTTGAGTTCGGAATAATTATGTGTAATTAAATATCACGATTGCTTGTGTGATATTGGTTCAAATCGTACAAGAATTCCGTTCCAAACGGGTGTATTTTTATGCAAAGCGAATTTCATACCGTTTATGCTAAAATTTGAATACACGGATTTCTATATGAATTACTTAGTAGCATTATAATAATTACTGTATTGCATAAGTATTGCGCAATCCGGTCTTCAGTTAACTCTTTATGATTTGAGTACCTCGGTACATCTAGCTTAACAAGTAGCTTCAGAATGACGAGTAAAGGACAGAATGGGGAAGATCTAACTAAAGATTGGGGATATCTGGTTTGTGTTAGCCTAGCTGGCTGAGGGGTGGATGATTGCCGGCACTTGGGCGTGGAACCCGCACAAGCCCCTGCAGGGCCCCTTAAAGGCGGGGTCCTCCTTGTTGCTCGGGGTCGTCAATAAACCGACCACCTAACCTCATCTGGCGCAAACTACTTAAACCAACAAAAAGGTTCCCTATGTCTTTGGAAGGATTTCCATGCTTGAATGCTGTAAAACCTTGATAGAAAACGTTAACTTCTATTTCGTCCTCTGTAAGAAAGACAGGGCCAGAATAAATATAAAAATCATTCACTCATATGGAATAGCTGGGATATTATAAATATGTTACTAACACTCTAACATTTGTCCAAAGTAAATGTTGCAAGATGCAGAATCGTGGGACGCCGCTCTGAAAAGGCATAATGAGATTGCACAATAATTTGTAACATCGCTGACTATGCCCGCAAAGGAGGCTAATGTCGTCATCAATTCGTACCAAAAGAGTACATGATTCTTCAAACACCGGCCTAAAAGAAAGGCGCCTCAAGACAACACACATCATCAGAAACTCGTACCAAAAGAGTACGGCCTTCTCAATTATAAGCCTAAAAGAGGGGCGTCACGGGATCACATCTCGTAAAGAAGAGATAGAGTCTCGGGATGCAGTAAGTTCCGGAGGAACAAGGGGGGCCGTTTAGTCACTTAGGAAGTCGGTCACCGGGTTTAGGCGGGCGCGGAGCCTCAACCCCCCTCGGCAGAGATGCTGAGGGTTTAAAAAAAAACAAAATTTAGCATTCAAAGAAACTATTATTTTATATAAACTCACGGGCTGTTATAAAATTCCTACGAACAAACCATCCCCGAGACCTTATCTACTTATTTATAAAGAAGTTTCGCTTCAAAAAAATGTCTTATTTCGTAGGTAGAAAATATATGTTTTATTTTCCCATGGAATTAATATGAACAGGTTCATGCACGTCTAGAACGAAACCATTCAAGGTAAGAATTTGCTAATACAAAGTGTTTATAATTATTAATTTCAGTGTTATTTAATATGTGTGAATTTTTCCCTTTGCGCCGTTCGAACGATTTTACTGGTTTGTCTCAAATCGAAAATGTTTTATTTCTAATACACGAATTCTTTCTAGTGTATGTATCGATTATTAGGTTCGTTAGATGTTTTTATTACGTAATATTATGCAATTGTTTCCACACTGCTCCTATAAAAGAATTTGAAGTTATTACGATACACAACGGGGTCCTTCATCCATTAGACGATTCATGTGCCAATTCAACGACGTATTACGAATAGTATATATTGTATTTATCGAGATTTAGTCGCATTTATTATTTCTAGTGAGGTTTTTAGTATTGGTTCCCGGCGCCATTATGAGGCGGAAATAGTTCATATTCATAGCCCGACTGCAATAGGTATTTTTGTCGCGTAAGAGGTAGCACTTTTAGGAATATAACTGTGTTTTATGTTTCGTCCCTGACGGACAGGATGGTATAGCTGTGGCTATTTAGGTAATATACTTAGTAAATGCAAAGGGCATTAGGTATTATCGATTTCGTCTGCGAACCCAAGATGTTAGAAATATTTTTAGTTAATATTTTTAGTTAATATTGCATTCAAAAGCGCAATTTTCACAGAATAATTAATTCCAGTTAATAATATATATTTTAGTTAAATGTATAGTTAGCACAGGCAGAGTATTAATATTGTATAGAATACATTATTTATAATATTTCAAGAAGGTATAATATTTTATTCCGCGATCCTTTTATAGCTACAGCGTATCTGTCGACCTCAGCCGTTGCCACCCGAGCCATACAACTATTTTCACTAACATCATACGGCAAATGACTTTATTCATTGCAATGAAATTTATATTATTTAGAATTATTTCAGTTAATACGTATTTTTAGTTAATTTATCGTATAGAATAATTTCTGATAGTATAGAATATTATTTCATATGAAAAGTTGAATTTTAGTAGTAGTAATATTTCTGTATTGAATATTTAATTTTTAACAACTGTATCGCTACATCATATGGTTGAAGTCGACCGGTTGCATCCTGTCGCTCAATCGGGCGCGCTCACATATAAGAATAATGAAATATTTGATAATCCAATATATTGTATTTTGAACGCGACGGTTTGCTACTTACTAACCTTCATTATTTAGTAGGACCCACATTAGGGTCATCTTACATCGTTAGCCGTGAAAAGAATATGATTTACATTGATTTGCAATGGAATGATTTGTATTATAGATTTGCTTCGCCTTATATATTCAACACACACCCCATGGGATGTCTAACTCTGGTGCCGGACCAGGAGCTATACTAAATTATTGTTAAATGTATCAAGGCCGCGATGCCCCACTATCTACCTGGATCATTACAACCATCATAACTGATTCAACTAAATAAAGGACAACAGTCCAGGCAATTTAATTGAATAGATCTTTTTACGAGAAAAATAATGGAAATTCATACATTGATTATCATAACAAAGTATAAATAAAATCAGTTGACGGTCCTTTGAACTTTTTGAACTAACTCTGGAACAAATTCATAAAATTTGGTGTGACATGTCGCACCTTAGAACCCGCGCGCTGCACACTTGCGCGGTGATATGTCTCGTGTAATTTGTTGATTAACGACATAATTGTTGAGTGTGATTCCTTCTTACTGAGATGCGGTCAATTTGGACTTCTCAAGAATACAATGTTTATACATTTGATGTAGTTCACTTCAGTATCTATAGTTGTCGCCTTGAGTCATCAGCGCGCTTCGCGTCTTTGGAGGGGACGAGGGTGCGTCACGGTTAATTTGACAGCACGTCTGTAGTTATCTATAGTTATCTATAGTTATCGTCTTGTCGTGAATTTTCGGAGAAATTATAATTCATAAATTTTTATCGTTATCGTTTATCAATTATCAAATTATAATTCATATATTTTGTTCATGGATTCTCCACCGAGTACTTCTGGGACAGAAAAGTAGATTATTGTTTACGAAACTGGATTGATGTCGAAATTAGTGATAATGAAATAGATATGGACGAAAATGAAGTTATTGTCAGAGAACAAAGTACATTATGATAAAAAAGTCGAGGGAATTGATGAGTACCTTCAGGAATCTACGAAATTCATATATGGCAAAAAAAGATTCAAATGTTCTAAAAAGGAACCCAATAAATCAGTTCAAGTTTTGGGCTACAACTTATATTATGATGTAACTAGCCGTGAAAAATCACGGAACGTGTAATGGTTCGCGTCTTTGTTAAGCTCTAGTATATTACAGGGTATATTTTTGACGGTCCGCGGAGTGGCGGCGGTAGCTACATGCGTTAAGCAACCGGATAGTGTTTGCTGGCCCGGGGTTCAAGCCCCTCTCGTTTAATTCGAACGAAATTACGGACGTTACACGTCCCACGCTGCATGTAGGAGGATAACAATGATAAATGCGAACACAAATTCTGCTGATGGCACAATCTCACGAAGACAATCTCAGAAGATTGTAAATATGCTGACGGCGCCCTTCACACGCAGCTTTTTTTTTACACGTCTCGACATCAAAATCGGGATTTTTTTAATTTTATTTAATTCGGTCATCCAACAGGGAGTTACAATCGCTTGATAAGATGAAAAAACAAAAAATGGTTAAATGTAAGTATGATAAGTCAATTTGAAAATAACAGATGAAACATCATTTAAGCGATTGTTCCAAATTTAACTTTAATATAGACATAAAGGGGCTCGTGATGTGTATAATATACATGATCAAGGAGGGGGACGAGTTTCTAATATAAAAGAGCGTGACCTCGCCTCAACCACGAGGTCACGCTGCCCGACGATCGCTACTCGTAGCATCATCTAGCTACGTAGTTCGTTTCCCCACGCCGTAACCACAACGTCACGCTGCTCGAGGATCGCTACTCGTAGCATCACTTAGTAATGTAGCTCGTCTCTTTCTATCATACAATCAACTTTCAGCCTGCAGTAGCTACGACATCAAACCACAATCGATACGCCGCTCATCTCATTCCTCGCACGCCTCCAGCCTCCAAACCATCGATCATCGTCAGCCTCATCGTCAGCCTCATCGTCAGCCTCATCGCCACGCACGCGACCAGGAACAGAATTGATGACCCCAGGCGCACAGCGGATGACCGCGTTATCTACAGCTCATATCACCTGTTTTCCATCCTATAATACATTGTAAAAAAGTGGGATCCGAGATACGTTATCCCACACACGCTATTTCCGAAGACTAGTTCGGCTCCAGTGATGAAAATTTTGCAAAACGGAAGATATGCTACATTTTTTCTACAAAAAGGACATAAAAACGTAATATAAATGCAAAATGTTTAGGCTGTATGAAAACGTAAGTTAGGCTATGAGAAATTTTAACGATAATTTCGCGTTCTTGAAGCTTCTCAAGAATTTTTATTTGTTATTTTTTATATCTTTTAATACCTAAGTACATTACATTATATTCAATATGTTATTATATTTGATAATACGTAAGTATAAAATACATATCTACACTATATTTTTGCATATAAAAATATTTTTACCTTTCCCATAAAATAAAAGAGAAATCTATTTAATTCTAACCCTTATCATTTGTGTAGAATATTCAATAATTCTTACTACCCTTCTGCTTCTGTGACAATCGTCGCGTACGTTATTCGTTACGGCGCGCGGCGTCTTAATGAACTCCGAAATAGCCGTTACGTTATTTTTTGCGCGTTCTAATACGCGGATCGGCTCAGCGCCCGGTTGTGTACACGCTGCGCGTTTAGCGAGTTTCGTAATCCGGCTGATGATATTTGGACGGCTGTCGGCCGCACTGTGCGGCTAGGCGGGCGCCAAATCCGATTTGCGGCCGATCCTTTAAAGCCCTCCCGAAATATCGGAGCGCGCCCCACCTGGCCGCCCCGGGAATTATTTATCGCCGTTTAATCGACGCAACATTGAAATTAGAACGAGCACGCTCCAGGTATGGGTTCGGGCTGAATACCGTTTTCTGGTTTGTTTTCGCGTTTTATTACTTCGCAATATTTTTGAATATGTTCAAATTTCTACGAACAAAATTAAAGATGTCTCACAGAGACAAAGCTGTTTGTATGTAGAATGGTTTGTTTGATTTGATAATTATGAAAACATGTACATCATCTCGGAATGCACGATTTAGACAAAAAAAATGTCAACCTGGAGACGATTGAGTAGGACCGATACGGAAGCTTTTGCTCTTAGAACGGTCCTGGGTAAGCGGTGGGTACCATTCACTGTTTATATGTAGAAGTATCTATGGTTTGACGTGGATGTTATAGGGTTGACGACCGGTCTTTAAGTTGGCTATGTGATCACTTTACATAATGTAACGTTCACTTATTCCATCAAAGATCGCCCATACATCCATCAAAAAAAAAAAGTTTCTCCACCTTGTTTTGTATTTTTATAACAACAGCGGTAACACCATTTATGATTATTTGAAAATTTGTCATTTCCATGAAATTTTATTGATGTCGCCGATGGTAAATGAGACTTCGTAATTTTTGTATATATAAAATTCATCTGAATTATTCATATTTTCTTTATTTTTCATATATTATAATCAAAAATATAGTCCGATTTAAGGCAGCGGGCTTGAGAAACGGTAAATATAATTGAACTTGTTTTATATTTTATTTTCATTTTCAACACTACAATAGAATATAATATGTCACAAAAATATCATGCAAAAGATAGGTAGGTATATTGTTACCTGATCGAGAATAGAACCCGAATCTTCGGAATGAGAAGCCAGTATCATGCCCGATGGACTACGAAGGCCGCTTTACAATGTTAAAGAAACGGCAGTTGGGTGATTGGGAACAAACTTCAGTTAGGTGAGGACACATTGGGATAGTAATAAATATATATGAATGTGTGTGTGAATGAATGTTTGAAGCAGGAATTCATTACACCAGAAATAAAAGAAATCTGCAAAATGCCTTCCGTGAGAAAATAAAATGGAATAAATTTTGTTTTGGTTCAAAATTGTAAATCTTTGAATAGTGTTGAATTTGAACCAAGGAATCGATAAATGTTACTTACTTCAGAACATATATATTTATATGTATAAGCGAAGTATTCGCAGATGTTGTATTCGCTCGCACATATTAATAAAACTGATATATGTATTCATGATGACGTATTTTCTTTTTAAATGTTGCAAGCTATTTGAATGTCATTTTACTGAATTTGAACATGAATGTTGTATGTTTTATCATAGTTGTATCATGGCCATAAAAAGTCAATATTTGTGAAAGGATTTTCAGAGATGTCGATGTTAAAACTCCGCCCAAGCAAAAATGTTTTAGAAGCCTTGAAAGTCACGAGTCACGAACTCATGTAAAAAGGATTATGGACAGACGAAGAAGCGTTGAATCGCAAATTGCAAATTCTAAGAATATCTTAAATCCAAACTGCGTGCGTGCAATATTCAAAGATATAACTTCTTCACGTCTCAACAACTATAACATGGTCGGCGTCGTTTACCAAATTTATCATGTACACGATTTTAAAATGTACGTGTATACGATTATAAAATTTTGAGGTTACACAGTCTTTCTATTCACACTTTGGCTGCTTTTTATCTTCCCCTGAATGATAAGTCGTAAGAAACTCAACTTATTTCTAATTTTTTTTATTGTCATTTCTATACTTGTCCTATATTCTTCCTACGAATTATATATTGTGCTTGATACGTCCGTGTCGTTTAAAATTTTTTTAAATTTACTTACTTGTTCTACATTCTTCCTAGGATTAGACAGGATCTTGGCGTGTATAACTTTACTTTATATTTCGTTAAAGCCCTTAAGGGCGTTTATAAATAATAAATAAATAAAATAATAAAAATTTGGAGAATATGTTTTGAAGAATATTCTTTTGATACTTGTTAAAAGTTCTCTTGACATTGCAATGCATCTTACTTACTACTTCTTCATTGGTTATACTTCTTCATAGTGTGACATAAAAATAAGTCTTCGTTTAAGAGTAGGTTTTTCGTGTGGTACTATAGATAGTGATAGTGATAAAATTCATGTCCGTTCCTGATGTACGAGTGGTCATTTACGCTAGTGGTAGCCATTATACTTTTATAATAATGTAGTCTTTTATCTTTTCGTGGAATGCGGAATAATTATATTCCGAAGGAACGAAATATAACTATTGTATTACGAAATATATTATTGTGCCATGATTTACCTGCCTTAGTGCTTTATGTTCCTTAGATTAAATTTTTTTGTAGGAACAAAGATTTCCTTCTATGTGCATTGTATAATTCCTAGTAAAATGAACCATTTTGTTTTATTAAAAAAAATTAATACGCGCATTTACAAATGTACAAGATCGAAGTATACATAGTACATATAAAACACACGATCCGAGAAAGAAGCCATTCTAATAAGTCAATATATTTGGTCTGCCTGGTAGGGAAAAAAGGCAATTAAATTTGAATCTATTGTAAAAAAACATGTTGAATCAGTGGAAAAACGTTGTATAAGTAATTTTCACAAACAATGTTATTCCGCAAAACGTTTTTTATTTATTCTGCTTTACTTAATAATGCTTTTTAAAAGCAGCATGCTCATGTAACATGAATTCACAAATGTCATCGAAGTCCTTGAGCTTAGCAGCCTTGGATTGGAATTCATTAAAGTTAGTTCCAGGCTCCCTAACTGCATGATTTTTTTCCATACTTCTTCCCCTTCTTCCACAAAGAGTTGGTAGAGGGCTATAGGAGGTCCATGATTCTAATTCTTTGTGGGAGGTTCTATCTCTGATTGTGATGGGATCATCAGTAGGTAAAGAGCTTTTGTGGAACGATAAGTCTCTCGTACATACTATTACCTATCTCCGTCTGTTTGCTGAATATGGCGTCGGACATTCAATTTCTCATGATTACTTTTTTTTATTGTAATTCAGTAACCTGAATTCTGATTGAATATTTATATTGATATTTAAATGGAGAAAACATGCCGAATTTAAATATTTTTTGCTCAATTTCGACCCTACGAAAAAGGACGAGAAATAAAATAAACTTTTTGTATCGGTATTATTTTAAGTTACGATATAAAGAGCACTATAATGCCAGCATTATTATCAAAAATAATGCCAGCATTATTGTCAAAAAGCAATTCAAATATCAATATGGATAAATCAATTGAGTAAAATCGGTTAACGTTCCACAAAATAATATTGTCACGTATGAAATTACAATATCAATCAGAACTGCCAAATCGTATACAACGTTATTCCACAAACATGTTCCGGCGGGTCAATTGCAGGTTTGATAATATTTTTTCTGGATAAACACTCCTTTCCTGCATCCTTCAACTTATTTGCTTTGATATCTTTCCAGTTTAAAACATTAAATGTTCCTTTTCTCCCTTTATTCATGTGAATTAAACCACGCTTCACGATATTGACGCGCGGCGACGCCATTTTGAGAAACAATGTACAACGTTCTTCCACAAACCAATAACTTTAAAATACAGCCAGAAGCCTAAATATTTTTTTCTTGACATATTATCTACCTTAAACGATGCATAATAACATACTCAACATAACTGCGTCAATAACTCAAAATTGACATTTGTGTTGGATACAACGTTATTCCGGGCAAGGGCTCAATTATAGTATAATTTCGGATTTTTAGAATTTTTATTGGTTTTTTCAAATTAGAATCATTAGAAAATTTTGATTACGGCGGCCCGATAACGTCGCGGAATATTTTCTAAATTTGAATTAGTCCGTCGGTATACATAATAGGTACTTCACTACGAATGTCGAAAATCTAAATTGACTGACAAATGTTTTTAGAATTTAATCTTCAAGGCATGAAGTGTCTTATCAAATCTCAAAACATCTGACATTTTAGAAATACATATATTAAATTACTGTACGTTTAGTGTTATGTTATATGTTTTAATTCGTCTTTAATTGTTGTTATATTTTACAAAGAAAGGGAGTATAATAAAAACTTGGTTTTTATGGGTTACTTTTTTAATCAATGATATAAAATTCAAATTCAAATTCTAATGTTTATTCAATGTTCAATGTTACAAATGTTTACAGTGTTTACAAAATTTAATGAAGCTTTTTTCATTGTTGTTGAGTGTCTTGGCAGCAAGTAAACACTAAATTGATTTGACGCCCTGCCTGCTATACTAGTAATTTACTGTATTATAGCAGACAGTATATCGTATATAGTATATAGTATATATATAGCATATAGTATATTAAACTTAAAATAATTGAATGATAATAAATCTATCACCTGAATTGTTTTACAATTTAATTGCACTTATTTCCAGCGGATGTGGACAAGGAGACCGGATAAACCTAATACGTAATTCCAAATGTAAGAATTCACATTCTCATCAGTGGTGTCCTGTAGCGCTATGTGAAGACGCAGTAAGCGCACCTGACGGTGGTCAACCCAGGGAGTATTTAGGGATCAATTTCCGTTTGCCCAATCCCCAACTTCTCGACAAAAAATTATTTTTATATATAAATATTGTAATATGTTAAATATTTGTATTTGCGTACGAATGAGAAAATATTTTTTAATTAAGTTTGTTTAGTTCAAAGCATCAATTTATAACTTTATTTGAAGAATTATTTTTTCTTTCGGATTATATGATGATACCAGTGGCGTGTAGTGGGTATAAACTTAGGTTGCGCTGTGACCGACTATATACCTAGGTATATTAAAAATATATAGGTATATACGCATATACCTATAAGTGTATATACATTTAAAATATTTTTTTAACTATATATATTGAACTATTTTGAGTAGCTTCAATCCACAAAAATAATTGCACTATAAAAAAAGTATTGTAAACAATATTTCCTAAATAAATAAATATTTTATATAGGTATAGTAGCTAATACGGCAAAAAATTTCAATATATTTCGAAGACGATTTATATATAATTAAATCGGGAACAATATTAACTTCAGATTTACGTTTCTTTTCACAAAAATAAATCAAACGTTTTATGATATCATTATGATATGTTATGACAGATGGTATTTGTATTTACATTCACCGTAGAAAAGACATAGAATTTACACCGAAAGTTTTGGGTGGATTTTGTAAAAAATAACATTTCTGCAATTACGTGCGTGTAGTTCTCACCTGGCATAGGACCTTTCTAAGAAGTACGATAAATTTACTTGTCTATTACACAAAACTCGCAGCCTTAAAAATACACGTTTTTTTCTCGACTTGACTATATCTATGGAACAAATTGGTTGGCGAAATAAATGAATAATTGACACGAAGTTAGGCACAGAAAAGTCGAAAAGAAAGTCTTCTAGCCATAGGACGAATTACGGCTAGAATTTTAAATCGGAAAAAAAAGATACGTCACGTTAAACGGAAACTTCAGAAATAAAATTTCTAGCCGTAGGACGAATTACGGCTAGAATTTTAAATCAACTTTTTCTTAAAAAAAGGTGTGATGGTCGACATAGAGATAGATTTAATAAATTTAGAAAATCTTAAAATAATAATATTCAAAAAAAGCCAAGTATGGACATCAAAAATATATTTCTTCTGGTTTGAATCGTTTAAAAGTAAAAGCCTGATATATTTCTTCTTAAGATTCTATGTATTACAAGAGGCTAACAAAATATTGAATATTCAGCTATACAAGTAATATTTCTTAGATCTTTATTATACCATAGATATAATTCTGTGTTAAATTAATATCGTTTGCCAATCCTAATAGACTCGACCTTGTGAGTAGGTGCGAACGAGCCTTTATTATTTATGAATCAGGAACAGCAAGTCTCGCGTGTAGCGGGTGCTTAACTATTATTTTAACGAAACGGACCAATCACAGGCGCGCTTTGCCTTCGACGGGTTGAGCCGGAGGCGACCGTCCTGATGGCTGAATCCGGCCAATGGCGAGCGCCGGCGGTGAGGTCATCGGGCATAGGATGAGTCACTGCACTAGCGTGGATTTCAGAGGTATGGTGAAATCTTTACTATAAAAGGAGCGAACTCGATATACTCAGCCCCTTCAGTTCGAGACCAGACTTGCGAGCGGGAGCGCTGCCCAACAGACTACCGACGGAGCCCCGAGTTCCAGATCATCAGTTGCGAGCAAAGGAGCTGCCAGCTTGAGAGAAAGCGGGTCTTGCAGCGGCGAAGTATAGAGATTCCACCATCCCGCAGCACCAGAAGTAGGATTCCGCCACAAAGAGTAACAGATAAGGATCATATTCATATTATCTATTACGGTTAATTATTTTCACTATCGAAATGTATTTATTTTGGGAATATTTGAGTTCGGAATAATTATGTGTAATTAAATATCACGATTGCTTGTGTGATATTGGTTCAAATCGTACAAGAATTCCGTTCCAAACGGGTGTATTTTTATGCACAGCGAATTTCATACCGTTTATGCTAAAATTTGAATACACGGATTTCTATATGAATTACTTAGTAGCATTATAATAATTACTGTATTGCATAAGTATTGCGCAATCCGGTCTTCAGTTAACTCCTTATGATTTGAGTACCTCGGTATATCTAGCTTAACAAGTAGCTTCAGAATGACGAGTAAAGGACAGAATGGGGAAGTCTAACTAAAGATTGGGGATATCTGGTTTGTGTTAGCCTAGCTGGCTGAGGGGTGGATGATTGCCGGCACTTGGGCGTGGAACCCGCACAAGCCCCTGCAGGGCCCCTTAAAGGCGGGGTCCTCCTTGTTGCTCGGGGTCGTCAATAAACCGACCACCTAACCTCATCTGGCGCAAACTACTTAAACCAACAAAAAGGTTCCCTATGTCTTTGGAAGGATTTCCATGCTTGAATGCTGTAAAACCTTGATAGAAAACGTTAACTTCTATTTCGTCCTCTGTAAGAAAGACAGGGCTAGAATAAATATAAAAATCATTCACTCATATGGAATAGCTGGGATATTATAAATATGTTACTAACACTCTAACATTTGTCCAAAGTAAATGTTGCAAGATGCAGAATCGTGGGACGCCGCTCTGAAAAGGCATAATGAGATTGCACAATAAATTGTAACATCGCTGACTATGCCCGCAAAGGAGGCTAATGTCGTCATCAATTCGTACCAAAAGAGTACATGATTCTTCAAACACCGGCCTAAAAGAAAGGCGCATCAAGACAACACACATCATCAGAAACTCGTACCAAAAGAGTACGGCCTTCTCAATTATAAGCCTAAAAGAGGGGCGTCACAGGATCACATCTCGTAAAGAAGAGATAGAGTCTCGGGATGCAGTAAGTTCCGGAGGAACAAGGGGGGCCGTTTAGTCACTTAGGAAGTCGGCCACCGGGTTTAGGCGGGCGCGGAGCCTCTACCCCTCTCAGCAGAGATGCTGAGGGTTTAAAAAACCAAATTTTAGCATTCAAAGAAACTATTATTTCATATAAACTCACGGGCTGTTGTAGAATCCTTTCGAACAAACCATCCCCGAGACCTTATCTACTTATTTATAAAGAAGTTTCATTTCAAAAATGTCTTATTTCGTAGATAGCAAATATATGTATTATTTTCCCCAGGAATTAATATGAACAGGTTCATACACGTCTAAGACGACACCATTCAAGGTAAGAATATGTTAATATAAAGTGTTTAAAATTATTAGTTTCAGTGTTATTTAATATGTGAATTTCTCCTCTTTATGCCGTTCGATTGATTTTATTGGGTTGTTTCCAAACGGAAATGTTTTATTTCTAATACACGAATTCTTCTGGTGAACGTATTTTATTGTAACATAAATGTATAGATTATTAGGTTCGTTAGATGATTTTATTACGTAATATTATGCAATTGTTTCCACACTGCTCCTATAAAAGAATTTGAAGTTATTACGATACACAACGGGGTCCTTCATCCATTAGACGAATCATGTGCCAATTCAACGACGTATTACGAATAGTATATATTATATTTATCGAGATTTAGTCGCATTTATTATTTCTAGTGAGGTTTTTAGTATTGGTTCCAGGCGCCATTATGAGGCGGAGATAGTTCATATTCATAGCCCGACTGTAATAGGTATTTTTGTCGCGTAAGAGGTAGCAATTTTAGAAATATAACTGTGTTTTATGTTTCGTCCCTGACGGACAGGATGGTATAGCTGTGGTTATTTAGGTAATACATTTAGTAAATGCGAAGGGCATTAGGTATTATCGATTTCGTCTGAGAACCCAAGATGTTAGTTAATAATTCATATTTTTAGTTAATTTACCGTATAAAGTATTTCTGATAGTATAGAACATTATTTCATATGAAATGTTGAATTTTAGTAGTAGTAATATTTCTATATAGAATATTTAATTTTAACAGCTGTATCGCTACATCATATGGTTGAAGTCGACCGGTTGCATCCTGCCGCTCAATCGCGCGCGCTCACATATAAGAATAATGAAATATTTGATAATCCAATATATTGTATTTTGAACGCGACGGTTTGCTACTTACTAACCTTCATTATTTAGTAGGACCCACATTAGGGTCATCTTACATCGTTAGCCGTGAAAAGAATATGATTTACATTGATTTGCAATGGAATGATTTGTATTATAGATTTGCTTCGCCTTATATATTCAACACACACCCCATGGGATGTCTAACTCTGGTGCCGGACCAGGAGCTATACTAAATTATTATTAAATGTATCAAGGCCGCGATGCCCTACTATCTACCTGGATCATCACAGTGCTTACCGTGACCAGGAGAACGATTTATATTGAAATACAATAAAATGCTTTATAATATTAATTGAACATCATTTCGACATTAAATACAGTCTGCTCGATTTGACGAGGACCCACTATCTACCTGGGTCATCTCAGTGGTGCCGTTGACCAGACAGGAGCGTATTCGTTGGACTCATTTGCATAGTAATAAAATCATTTTGGTTTAGTTAATATTATAAATGAAAGAAAATATTTGATTATAAAAGCGGTTTTATTTAAACAATCGCGGACCACGGTCCGTGACATCAAAGAAAAAAGATTAAGCATTTATGTGAACCACGTACTGAGATTTGTAGACAAACGTGATACTAGGTATTAGAAATTTCTTTAGGTTGTTTGTCATATAGACAGTTGGCATTTTTATTATTTAATATTTTGTGAACGAAAATTATTGTAGTAATTTTGGTCCTTGTGATATATTAGTTCGATTTTGGAATGCCTGTTTCTTTGTAAAAGTATTGCTCCATTTTATAGAATATGTGATTTATTTCATATCTCATTCATTTTATGTGGTTTGAATTCAAATGATTCACATTTGAAAAATATTTTAATAATTGTTTGAATGCGATCTCACAAGTAAGCCACCGTCACAATCTAAAAAAGACCATCGGGATTTGCGGATCGCAGTATAACAAATATGTAGTTAGGATTCAAACGATTCACGTTTGAAAGGTTTTAATTATTGCATTTGTTTTCTCGCAAGTATACCACTGTCACGGCCTAGGCCATCGGGATTTGCGAATCGTAGTGTAACAAATATGTAGTTGAGATTCAACGAATCACATTTGAAAGGTTTTAATTATTGCATTTGTTTTTCGCAAGTATACCACTGTCATGGACTAGGGCCATCGGGATTTGCGAGCGCTGTGTAATGGGAGAACACGCGCAACGACACGGCTCCCCATACAGTACTCTCCGGGTCATGTTTCGCCCGACCGCGTGAGTTCGTGAATAGACCCGAGACGTTTGAGGGTTTAAGGTTTAACAAGTTCGACCTTCGCGTTCGGGCTAGTACGAAAAGACAGTTAGCTACGCCGAACGGATTCGCACGGCGCCCGAAATGCAAAAATATACACCTGTATTACGGGCAGATCACCGCGACAGATTTCAGCGCGCGCCACGGAGGGTTTATGATAGCTTAAAATTCGGTTTTAATTTAATTTCTTATATTAATATAAACTAATAATTAACCAACGCTAGATAAAATCTGTTCAGTGGCAAATATTTTCGCTTACGAGTTATGCAATAGTAATTAATAATAATAGCAGAAAAATATAAAAGTAAAAATAAATATAAAAAAACCGGATAACAATTTAGTAGAAAATATAAACACGAGAATATATGAATCTAAAAGAAAAGAAGATATAAAACCGAAAACTTTTAGTATACGGGGTACACAAGAATTATATTAAACGGATTTTGCCATGTGAACATTTGATATATATTTTATTTTATAAAAAAAATTATAAATCCGATGTTTTATAATATTTACTTTTCTCTTTCGGTTATGTACAATTATGATACAAATGCGAAAAATATTTTAATAATTATGCGTCTGGTTTCATAATTAAAAATTAATATAAATTAATCTTAATTAAATTAAGGTTAATGTAAATTAAATAAATCCACACTTGTTATATATTTGTCTTATGGATATTAAAAAGGGTTTCTATATTTGAAAAAAAAAGATCTTTAAATTCAGCTAAATTTTTACAGATAATAATTACACAAAAAATTATTGATTATAGTATTCTTACAAATCTACTTATATTATTTGATAACTTTCACGTGCATGTTTCGGAGATACCTTTTTATCGTCAAGGTGTTATATTAAAAATTGTCCTAAAAAAATAAAATGTCAATCTACAATGTTGCTGAATTAATTGAAAAAAAATAATAATTTCCTTCATTGATTTATTATGGTTCTTAATTATTCTAATTATCTAAATGTGTTCTTAATTGTTATACACAGTTATATACGGTTCTGGTTATTCAAACTAATTATAATTTCTTTGTTGTATGCAGGATTGATAGACTTGTTCGTAATATAAACACAGACGCGTATTGTTGCACGAAATAATTATTTGAGTTTCTTGTTTTGATCTAAAATTATTTTGATTTGAATTACAAGAATAAAATTACTTCCATTTTATTTTACTTACAAGTTGGCCTGGCATATGAATTAAAATTGTCATACTACCGCCATCTAGCGGAAATCAGAGAAAGTTTTGAGCCTTCGCTAGTATTAGTCTATAGGAAGCGGTAATAGAGAGCGCAATATATATTCTCTTAGTAACGAATAATTAAAAATTGGACTTCTTTGTTGTTTTTTTTTATATATATTCCTTTGTTTCGCTTCATTGCAACGTTAATTGAAATTGTTTTATCTTCATTAATATATATTATATTATAATATACGTTGGTATAGTGTATTTATAGGCAGAGTAGAAATAAACAACAGCTTATTTGACTACAGAGATGAGATATGGTAGAAGGACAGTTGGCTTCTTTAATGATCATAAGGTTCACATACAGGGTTGATAATTGTTAAATGTTTACATCTCACTACTTCAAATTTCGTACGTATCTATATTGGGGTTGTTTTGGTTTTGGGCGCAATCTTCTTGGAAATAATACAAAAGTAAATCCGGAATTAACGATATGCGAGTTTCTTCAAGTTTTGAGAAGTCGTAACGCTATGATTGATTAAGCATTTATTGTTTTTACTATACATTGGGTGTATGTAGAAATCCTTTTGAATAGTGATAAAATAAAATAAAAAAGAAATTTTTCAGGAGAGCTTTTGAATTCTTCTGGAATATTTTGGAAAAAAAAAAAAAATTGAAAGTAGATTTTTAGTAGATTAAATAGTAGTAGCATAACGAAATCATTAGCTTCATTCACCTTCATGCGTCGTCGTGACCATTACTTTTAGATTAGGGTAGGAAGATTAGTCGTTTGGATCTTGAATAGATTCCAGTCGTATAGCAAACCGAATTATACGTTAGGAATTCTTGATTCAGTTACACACATACATCTTCTGTGGATATCAGTGTTGGTGATGACTACTACAGCTAGTACAGATATTAGGGTTTACCTCTTCTGATTTGTAACAGTGTACTTCGTTAAACATGTTCGCGTTGTTAAAGGAAAACTTTAAAATTTTATAATGTTGAATATACTTGAGATTCTTTCATCAGCGGGGGGAAATATGGGGATGAATACATATAAGTAGAAGTTGTTTTAGGTTTTCAATAAGTTTTGGGAGGAATAATATTACAGTTATACGGAGGAGTCGCGCCTGATTATTTGACAAACGCTTAACAATTTGGGGGAAGACAGGTTAGTAAGGAATAGTTATGGGAAACTTTTCTTGACATCTGGATGCACTTCTTCTACAAACATGCGTCGTCTTTAGATATCACTCTTGAGGGTTGGCTGGAAAGTTAGTTGAGACGGATAATAGTTATATATACTTTTACGTTCTACAATTATCGAAGGGTTTGTTCCTATCCTTTTCTTCCTCTTCTTCTTCTTCTTATTCGTATATGCTAACGGTTATATATATATTTTCTTTCCCCTTTTTATTTATATTGACTTCAATAGCGTCTTCTTCTTCTTCGGTACGAAGGTTTTTTTTTATTGGTTATGTTCACTCTAGTCTTCTTCTTCTTTGAATACATACCGTTTATGCTTCTCTTCTATAAATAGCAATTATTACAATATGTTGCAACTACTTTTCGTCTTATGGTATATCTTACGACTACTTCTCTACTTTCTTCTTCTTCTTCTTTTCCTATTACTACATTATTTTCTTCTTCTTCTTCTTTTCTTCTTCTTTCTTCTCTTTTCTTTCTTCTTCTTCTTCTTCTTTTCCTATAACTACATTCATTTCGTCTTCTTCCGTTTATCTTATACTTATCAACTGTTTTTCTTCGTCTTCTCTTCATCTTCGTCTTCTTCTTTTTTCCTATAACTACATTCATTTCGTCTTCTTCCGTTTATCTTATACTTATCAACTGTTTTACTTCGTCTTCTCTTCATCTTCTTCTTCTTCTTTTCCTATAACTACATTCATGACTTCTTCTTCCGTTTATCTTATAATTTTCGAATGTTTTTCTACGTCTTTTCTTCATCTTCTTTTGTCCTTTACCTACTACTACATTCGCGTTTTCTTCTAATTTTATAACTTTCGACTTCTTCTTCTTCGTCTTTATCTATTACTACACTCGGTTGTGACTTTTCTTCTTTATCTTATGCCTTTCAATGGATTCATTTTCTTCTTCTTCTGTTGTCATCCACTACTTTTGCGGCTTCTTCTTCTTCTTCTTCTTCTTCATCATATTACACCAATAATAAATTATGGCAGTCATTACAGTGTACGTGGAATATTGAGGACAATTGGCTGATTCTACATAATAGGAAATGTACTGCGCATATGTATGAGGTTCATAACACAGGTGGGGTACTTGAGTTCATTTTGTCGCGGTTTGCAATCATAGTAGAGTATGCGGTTGACCATTCGCTCGGTTAGAATAGGACTATATGAGCTAGAGATAGAAGAGGTTGTATAGTTTGGGGGAAGGGGGAATAAGAATTGTGTTACAAGATGGTGAACACTTGTCGGGGTACACCATGGTAGGATAGCAAGGAATAGTTATTGGAAACCTTCTTGACAACTGGGTTATGGTTGAAGCTCTACTTCTTTAACAAATATGCATCGTCTTTGGGCATCTCTTTTGAGGGTTAGCTGGACAGTTAGTTGAAACGACGCCCAACGGTTATTGAAGGGGCTTGTCCATTTGCGACTAGTCATTAGAAAATTTGGAGGCGGGCTGCACGTTTTCTTTTTAGAGTGGATAGCAAGCATCATCGTCATCATGCTTACTCGTGTACGGAGGATATTGAGATCGAAGGGTTTGCTCTATATATTAGGAAGCTGGTTGTTAAATTTATATGAATAGGTTGTACATTAATTCATAGGTTATCATAATTCTGGAACTTCAAATTTTTCGTAGCTCGCATTTGATAGGAGAAATATACAGTTAATATTTACTCGGTTGAGTTGGTTTGTATAGCTTGAAGGGGATGTGGGGAGTGTTAGTGGGAGTATATTCTGGGGGAAGGGAGGTATATGCTGGGGAAAGTAGTATAGATTTGCGAGGTGGTGAACACTAGGAGTGTACCATTGTAATGGAAGCA
>JADDOH010001537.1:0-34850 GCA_016648135.1 Agrypnia vestita
ATGAGCAGCAGGGATAAAGTGTTATTATTTATAAGTTTTGTTTCCGAATACATGTATTTCTTTAATTTACGTAGTTTTTTAGTCGTTTAGTACAAACATTTATGACTATCGAAGGATTGGTAAGTGCTCATTAAAATATATTTTTGTGAAATGTACATAGATGTACGAAATGTACATAGATGACAGTTCGTGTGTAGATAATACTTCAAATATGTACTTCTATAGCATTGCTATTAATTCCCTGATTATGTATTTAGACAGAATGTCGGTTTGAGTAGCGAGCTCTATAAAATCTGGGACGAACATCAATCAGATAAATGGAAAAGAGGCAGTCTGGGAGATAACCAAAAAGAAAGGAGATGCCACACAAAGCGAGGCGGCATAAAAACGGGCACGGCCAAATGGAAAAAAAAATGACAGCCGACAACGAAAGGAGCCCCCAATTTCGCCGGTGTATTATTCCTGATAAAACCCCAAACAGAGAATTTATTCGCCCCTGTGCGTCAGAAAAAATACATCGTAATGTAGGTGGAGCCTACCCCAGGGACGTTCCAGTTAGCCTTGCGTTCCGATTGCCGGTATCTTCGGATCGCAGACAGGGACGGCTGGCGGTTAGAATTTACGACGTCAGAGCATCAATCCAGACCTGGTCTTGGGAATATTGATTTATATAGAATCACACAAAGTCAGAGAAAACAATATATCATATAAGGCGTATAAAGCAAAGGCATCCCACTGAGATATTTCTTAGATAGATACAAACTAAGAGGAAGATACTAAATAAAAGGAATGAGCGAGCACTGGACGTTTTTGAAAAGAAAATTTTGAGGCGTATCTTCGGACCGGTTCTAGAAAATGGACTTTGGCGCAGACGTTACAACAATGAGCTCTATACTCTATTTAAGGAGCCAAAATTTATAAAACTGGGAAGACTTCGGTGGCTGGGTCATGTGGAGAGAATGTCCAAACATCAAGCACCAAAGTGTAACGTTTCTACCTGTACACCTAAGCTAAATACCTAACTATAAAGTTTAATAATATAAGTTTTACGAAAAGCCCAAAGCTTGAGACTTTAAGCTACCGAATTAAGCTTTATTACAACTTTTGTGACTTTTAAGCACACACTTTATGCTTTAAGCTTCTAGCTAAAAACTTAAGTCGAACTTAGAACTTCGGAAGTATATTTACATGAAAGCTAATATTATTTTTTTTTTTGTTAAGAATTTATATTTTCAAAATTGGCCAGACGTGATCTATCTAGTGGTTGGGAAAACTCCTCCTCCGTTGTGTCCGTAGCTATCCAAAATTCTTTTGATATGTGGTGAGATTCGTATTCTTATTAACGCGACTAGACTAATATAGATCGAATTCTTACCTAACTATGGAAATAACAAACGCACGTAACTAATCCGTACTCGTCCTTCTAGAAACCGCTCTAGAACTCTACAGTTTCGCCTATATGAGAGATAGCCGATATCGTCCACGTCCGGAGTTGGCCTAAAAGCCAATTATATGCGGCGTAGCCTAGGAATAAACGCTAGTAGCAAAACTCCCTTACATTGAACCGCCATAACTATAATACCATCGGGGTTAAAATACTGTAATATAAAACAATACAATCGTTGCCAAGTTAACGGCATACGCTAAAGATTCCGCCCGCATTGATTATCAATATCTCATAATAGCAGCTTAGAACAGTGTCAGCACAACCACATGCGGCACCCATTTATGACAGATTTACAAGATATAATAGCATACGTTATATTCAAAAACACAAGTAAGAAACCTACCAATAGCACATCCCACGTTGTCCGATCTGCTCAATCTGTTCATAGTACATAGTGGAAAGAGTAAACATATATTCATAACAACTAGGCGCAACAGAGGCTCAGGGCAAGCTGTGTCTGACATTATCGCAGCCCGAGATTCTAAGGGAATGGAAGACACAGATTTGTAAGTGAAATTTAAGAAGTGTCTAACCACTTCTGTTCAAACGTGGATTCTAGATGCCCCCCCCCCTGTAGGGGGGAGGGGGATGCGGCCCCAGAGCATCGCCGCATCCGGTGGTTAACTCCTGTTTAGACATAACCTCCCACACTAAGCTGCAGACCAAGATCAAGCCGAGACTCTCTTGCTCCTGCTGGAATCCCTCGAAGTCCTCGCTTCCCGGCGACAAACATATCAGGAAGAAATCCCGCGTCGGATATTAAGGTTTGTATATTATCCCGCGGGGCAGTCAAATTGACTGGTGTATTATGATGAGGATCCCACGTTGCGGCTACATGAGCCGGATTATTATGATGTTTACTGCTGATTAAAGGGCTGAATGAACTAACTGGGTGACTGGAAAAGACTCTCCCTTGAGCGCGTCAGTCAGAGCCATGTTAGCATCGCCAAATATAGTTGATGTGATTGATCCCACGGTGTAGTCTTATTGACTAGAGATATTAAATGATGGTAAAACAGCATGATTATTACAGTTGATTGTGAAGTTCCTGATATGTTTCTCGCTGGCCGGGAAAGGAGAACCCCGAAGGTCTCTGTATACAGCAAGTTAGAAAAGGTGGTGAATGATGAGTATGATGGTGTTAGTAATGTCATCGCGCGCCTGAATGCGGTCCCGATCATAAAATTGATTGTTAAACTGCTAACAGATCTCGTTCATTAAAGCGGCCCCGAGCATAAGTTTTGACTGTCGAACTGCTACCTGCATCAAATAATTTCTCGTTCATGAGGAACGTCCTATCTCGTCCTTGAGTACGGAGTTATTACATTCACATACATTCATAACCAGAGCCCGAGCTCGTCGAGCCAAGGGGAGTGAAAGAACGTAGGGGCTTCTTCCCTCCGGCTGTGTTTGAGGCACGACGCTCTGGTCCGATTCGAAATGCTTCACCTTTGCTTGACTGAACACATTTTAACTGTGTGGAGGCTTTGCGCAATTCTACTTAGACCCACCCAGAGTGTCCCCGCAGTCCCGTTCATCCCCTGGATCGAGAACACGCACCCCGTCATTTGATCCCAGTTACATACAACTATCTGTATCGCGAGTGTATCTCTTTCTTCAATCCCCTTCATTTGCTTCTCATAGTTGCTCGTCCATGCGGAACGCCCTGTCTCGTACGTTGATGAGGTCCCGAACGAAGGTTTCGATTGAGGTACGGCTACCTGAGTCTTTTAGCTGACATTCATGAACATTCATATCCGGAATTCGAGCTCGTCGGGCCAAGGGAGTGAAAGAACGTAGGGGCTTCTTCCCTCCGGCTGTGTTTGAGGCACGACGCTCTGGTCCGATTCGAAATGCTTCACCTTTGCTTGACTGAACACATTTTAACTGTGTGGAGGCTTTGCGCAATTCTACTTAGACCCACCCAGAGTGTCCCGCAGTCCCGTTCATCCCCTGGACCGAGAACACGCACCCCGTCATTTGATCCCAGTTACATACAACTATCTGTATCGCGAGTGTATCTCTTTCTTCAATCCCCTTCACTATTCCATTTATACAACAATCACGTGACTAACCTCGAGAGTCTAGCACCGGTAATAAGATCTCATTATGCTACGTTGGAAGTTAACATTGCATAACCGGACGGAATGCCTATTTCCCGCGATCATATTCAATTTGTAAAACGCAATAATATGTATTTATATATGTTAGTAAAACGTTTGAAATGCAGAATGCACGTATGATGACCTCGCTTCTATCCTAAAGATAATTAAGATATAATCCCGACGTTACGTCCCGACATCAGTACTAATTTGTTTCCGCGTCCGTTACCGTCGAACTCTGAACCCACGTAATGAAATGAATAGTGACCATGAGACAATGACAAATTATATAGCACGAACATTCCATTTGATACACATAAGAAAACATCAGGAATAAATAATATCAAAGGTTCTTATCTTAGTTCTGTAGTTGGTCTGCTTCTGAGATGGCATCCTGATCCGAAGTAATATAACTCTCCAAAATTGAGCAATTTCCAGCGCCTGTGTAGCCCTTCATTTCCTTGTATATATATTTTAATATCAGCGCCTGTAAAACTGTATTAGATCCTAGAAACAAGAAAACTATTCCCTCTACGCCGAGCACATACAGAACATAAACCCCTTCAATCTAGTTCATCCACGGTTATGCAAAAAGGCGAAAGAATAGTAATAGTAAAAGGTCCTTAACTGACAGAAGTTGAAGTTCTCTGCAAACTGCCCATATCTTCTAGTGGCGCCTGTGTATTCCAATAACAACTTTCCAGTCATGTATTTAACATAACGTCCTCCTTGTGTGTATGTGTGCTGCAATATCTGTCATCCAGTTAGTGATTCCCAAAATAGTGTTTTCCTTGTATATATATATATATTTCAATATCAGCACCTGTAAAACTGTATTAGATCCTAGAAACAAGAAAACTATTCCCTCTACGCCGAGCACATACAGGACATAAACCCCTTAAAACTAGTTCATCTACGCCGTACAATGATATCACATGCAGACATGACCAATATAATTACAAATATGCTTGCGTCCCGCCGACTGGACGCCTGTGTTTTCCAATAACAACTTTCCAGTCATGTATTTAACATAACGTCCTCCTTGTGTGTATGTGTGCTTCAATATCTTCCATCCAGTTAATGGTTCCCAAAATAGTGTTTTCCTTGTATATATATTTCAATATCAGCACCTGTAAACCTGTATTAGATCCTAGAAACAAGAAAACTATTCCCTCTACGCCAAGCACATACAGGACATAAACCCCTTAAAACTAGTTCATCTACGCCGTATAGTGATATCACAAGCAGACATAAACAATACAATTACAAGTATGCTTGCGTTCTCCCCCACATTGGTGGAAATATTCGCATTCGTATTCACCGAATAGTTGGCCTGATATTCGTATTCATGAAGGTAGTATTCGTTGCATCAAGGTTATTATATTTACAAGTATGTTCAAGTTCCCCCACCTTGGTGGAAATATTCGCATTCGTATTCACCGAATAGTAGGCCTGATATTCGTATTCATGAAGGTAGTATTCGTTGCATCACTCTCAATAATAAAATCATATAGATAAATAATTACGGTAACTCATAAAAATATATGATATTACTTATATTAAACGAACAAAACAAAACAATCTGTCATATTAGTAAATAACGTGATCACGGAAGACCGAAGGTTAACTACCCCTGAACACACCGCGAACTGCCCACAATAGTGAATAATGTTCTAGAAAACATTTCAAATATCTAATATTGAATGAATAAAACAATGTCATATGAAAAACTATCACGGTTACGGAAGACCGAAGGTTAACTACCCCTGATCAAACCGCGAACTGCCCACAATAATGGAAAATGTTGTAGAAACATTTCAAATATCTAATGTTGAATGAATAAAACAATGTGACTATGAATAACCATCGCAATTAAGGAATATATACAATTCGAAACACGTCTTTATAAGAACTTGATAGGAACAAATCGTGTTTTCAACGGTTGCCTAATGATACGCAATACAAACATGTAACGAGTTCAAATAAACCACACATTCATGTTTTAATAAAATAAATATAAAATCCAGATGCATTTTTAAAATATATTGTTTGTAGGAAATTCCTCGCACGATTTGAATTTATAACACACTGACAATCGTGATATCAAAACCCCATAAATACTCCGATCCCAATTATTTCCAAACAATACAAATCATATAGAAATCCGTGTATTCAATCGCCAGTATAGATAACAAAGCATTCTTTAGCATAATAATACATCCGCCCTGAAGAACCTCTCGCACATTCCGAACCTCGCGACATTGAATATGCATAATTATACTGAATTTTAAAACCCACAAACAAACACGAAACACTTTTCGTCAGTAAAGTATTCCATTTTAAAGCCTTTATATCTTTGGTAATATATGAATATCGAATTTAAATGATTTTTCATATGAACAGCGACAGAATTATATATTTCATAAGCGTTATGCAATAATTCACAGTCGCCACATTACGATTTCTAGTACATTAAATCCGAAGCGCGTATAGTAATAATTATCACTAGGCCCAAAATACGTAACAAAACAACCCACAACATGTTTTAATAATTGTTACGATCCAGAAAGTTCTAAATTGAATACACGAAAAAGGCAATAGAAATAAATAATATTGAAAATGCTTAGCTGTTCACTGTTCCAATTCTCTTTGAATTATTATCAACCTCTGGCTTTTTCCTCGATCCAGCCAAATTATCTTCCTTCCTGACTCTCCTCGACAAAGCCTCCGCCGACCTTCAAGCTGAAAACTCAAGTGCCGCTTTCCAATTTGTAACGCCTAACAATAGCTCCTATCTCTCGCCATTTTTGATTCCAACTCGCGTGTAAAGGTCCAAGTCTAACTCTAAAGACGCGTTTCATTGGTCAGATTCGGTGCTAACGCCCGCGTCTGTGATTGGACATCTCGTTAAACAAAATAACATAAAGCCTGCTTTACACGCCCGCGTGCAAAATAATAAAGCTCGTCCGTACTTATTTATCCGGCAAATATTTAATTATAGAGTATTTAACGGTTTGTGAAGCTTCTCTTTATTATAAACTTTAGCAGATAGATATTTTCGTATAATTTTTCAGCAATGTCTATTTGAATAGGCCAATATCGTTACAAAAGTCCCTGCTGAACTCAAGGCCAATAGGGCTTAAGGAGCTTAGGAAGGCCAAAATTAAGATGGAGTGACAACGTCCTCAAACACATCTCTGCCTCAGAGCTTCGGAACTGGAAAGAGCTGGCACTAGACCGAGATGAGTGGAGGAAGATTATTGAGGAGGCCAAGACCACCAAGGGTTGTAGTGCCAAGAGTGATGATGATGACTTTGACGATGAGAATTGCATATATCAGTTATTAAAAATAAAATTGAAGAATATAATAATGAAATGAATTTGTACCCTCAAAATTACTTCGCAATTCGATGTACAGAGAATAAATTAGTATAAAATTTAAACTGTAATACGATAAGTGTTGATTATTTTTAATGCTATTACATTTATATAAATTAACATGATAGTCATTTTAATTAAGTCCATGTATGTTATATTTATAATAAACATATAATTTGATATCAACTGCATGTATTTATAATTAACGCAATGAAAATAATCTAACCAAAAACAATCAATATGTTATTACAATACCTTCTTAATTTTTAATTTTTATAACTTAATTTAATGTGTATATCTTATTTACTTAATCTTATGTTTCTTTGTCTATACATATCTTATGTAATCTAATGTTTTACACTAATGATTACATTAACAATAGATATATACATATATGACAATGCCCCCCACTTTTAAAAACGAGAATAATTTCTCATTTAAAAGTGGGTAAGCGTGTAATATAAATGTGTAATAATAATTATATTATATTGAATTCAGCCACTCTTAAGTTTGTACATCTACCAAATAAATTTAATAAAAAAATAACAGCATGATAAAAAATATCCTCTTATATTGAAAAAATGTGGAAGTTAACGAATTCATAATTATTTTTTTAACAAACTGGTTGAGAAACTCATAAAGATCTTCTCCGACAAACTATGATCTTTTGGAAGATGAATATTCTCCTAAAAATCATGAAATAATGCTGAAGTGAAGTGCATTGCAAAAATCTTAATTGCACTTAACTTCCTAATGGGTTTTAAATATATTTAATGAACTTATAATACTCTCTATTTCATCTGTGTTGATAATTAATAATGCTAAGTTTAATTGAATTATTTCAGAATAAGTCTGCTTGAGGATTCGATACTGGTCATATGAGACTATATCATATATCTCCAGCTCACATCAACTCTCTGTAATTTGAGTGCTCGTTCGGGAAAATCATAAAACCATACTTCCGCCAGCTGCCGGCGGAACGGGAGACGACGGATGTTTGCGTAAAAATTTCGAAAGGTGGTTGATTTTCCGGATGTGGAATGACAAACTGCTGTCGCTTTATTTTATTTTTTGAAATTGTTTTTTGCGGATATGTTTTTTTTAATTATTTATATCATATCGATTCCACATTTTTTTTACCCTCGACTCTGTGTAACCAGTTTCATGCAGATGGTCTGAACACTATTACGGAAGATTTGTATTAGTATAAAAAATACGATTCTAATATTGTAATCGATTGTAATAATATTCTAGTCGCTTAATCGACTATCGCAAATTAGTCAACTAGCAATATTTTTAAGTGCAACAACCCTAATGATGGACTCTACAATAATGGTTTGGAAATTTAACTTACATTTAAAAAAAAATAAACCTAAATATTATTTTATTATCTTTTGTTTACATGGTTATAAAAAAATATTTTCACAGCATATAAAATATGTGAATATTACCATATTTTTTGTATGCTATGATGAAAGAAATGGTTTATTCTAAAATCAGTAAGTCTTATTTAATGAACTCTAGCAGTTATAAATAAATAACATGCATTATTGTTGTCAATATATATTTATTTAAAATATACATAATACTGTATTAACTAAAATTTATGTGTGTTATTTACATATCTATTGACTGAAAATCAACATAATTAAAAAAAATGTCATCCTTCTCCAGCACCACATCTCGAATACTTCTAAACTATTTTTTCTCTCTACGGTGGTTAATTTGAGAAAAAGTTGTATAATTCTCTTGATGTGATTTAGACAACCGCAAGTACATCATACTATTTTCATTATTCTTGTAATTCATGGTGTATTCTTGAAATGATATAAGTACATTGTGCAATAAACATGCACTCCTGGATTTCTTTCAAGGCATGTAAAACAATATTCTGGAATCTTAACATTACTCTGATTAAGTGCCATGAAACATTACCATAATATAATACCTTGTCTCTCAGACGTACGATACAGCATTGTGTAACCCGACGACCACGAAAAAGAAATGATTATCATGTTATCTGCGATATTATAAATGTGGTAAACATATTTTATATTTTGAAACCGTTAAATTTATGTTTATAATCATATCTAATTTAAACATTTATGAAAAACAAAACACTATTCTACAATATTTTTTGATGCATACTTACCAATCTTCTTGGTTCGAAACCACTTTTTGGATTTTTAGGCTTAATTTAAAAAAGATTATTACAAGAACTTGATTTTTGAAAGCCCAGTAAAATCTTACTTCACTGTCTTGGAGTAGCAAATATTATTTCCACTTAAAAGATACCATCACATATGACATTTTATTTCATATGATAAGATAGTATAAAAGATATAAAAAAGATGTAATAGACGCGGGAATGTTGATAAGCCATAATAATAAAAATGTTAGACCATGGTTTTATTTTTATATATCTCAACTCTGATATTTTATTTTTACCCTTGTATTTTATATTTCATCCACTACCGTAAAAAGATAACCAACCCCTATGAAAAATTATTTTTCTGACCTTTTAAAATGACTTTCTTTTTATTTTATAATACTTATTTGTTTATCCGAGTGTTACGTATGGATGCAAATATAATAATATAATAGGCTCTTCTGGTTTTAGTTTTCTGGGATATATTTGCCGTATAATATTTCTGGCCGACATTTTTGATCCCGTTGCAGGAACCATCATGGGGGCGGATGTGTTGTTAAAATTGATTTTAAAAGTTTCATATCTGTGATATATTCCCTCTTTCACTAATGAGGAAACGATTTCGGGAATCGGGAGCCCTTTTAAAATATCCCTCGTTTCTTCTATGTTTTTATTGTCTCGTAACACTAAACTTAATACATAATTGCAACACGGAAGCCATTTAAAGGTAGCGTAAATAGTATGTGCTCCCGTGCTGGTTGCTCGGGAAGTGGGCGCGCCAAGATGGCACGTCCCTATTTATTCTCATTCACTCTCTCATATTGCCTGCCCTCATTCATTCCGATAGACGTTTATGCAAATACATTACAGTATACTTTATATTTTTATATTCCATAGAATAAAAAAATATCATATTTATATGTTTATTTTTCTTTGTGTTGTATAGTTTAAGACTCAACAGAATAAAATAACCGTGTAAAATTGATTTAAAAATAAAATTTTAAAATATTTACTCAATGTGTACTAAAACCTATAGAATGAAACTTTAATGTGTGAAAAACCTATCATCCTCATTGGTTAACTGGACGGTAAATATTAAAAAATAATTGAATCATGTTTCCAGAGACAAAATTCGGGAATGGTTACCTCTTGATTAAAACATCTTTCTATACAACTTGCATAAACTATGGGATAACGGTCACATCTCACACATTTTTATTTTGTGATTAGACAATACAAATAGCAGGATGTAAGAAGAATCATCTCTTTCATTTATTACTTTATATAAATCATTTTGGTGATATCTGCGATATTAAAAATTCCCACTTAAGATCTGAATGATGGATTAAATGTACTTTGTGTGATAAAATTTGTGATTAGAGAGGAAGATCATAGTTACCAAGTCGAAACATGTCCTTGTTGAGTGCAATTCAGACCAAGTCTCAGAGATTAAAACAAACACACTGCTATCATTCCATAGATTTTTTGGTTCACTATGAGAAAAACCATTGATGAACTTTAGCATGAACTTAGAACTGGTGCATCAACACCAATGGAAATAACTAGCCAGGTTAAACAAAACCTCAGTAACCAACTAATATTTTGGTATATGAAGACCATCACTTTTATGTTGAAAACGATTTCGTTTTCAACATAAAATGAAAACAAACTCTAAGCCATGCAGTTTTACGTTAAGAAATAAAATTTTGAATAGCATTTAGCATGCTTTGTTTGTTTACCTTATAATCCGGAATCTTTTTCAGCCATGCTCTGTATTTTGTTATTAACCGCATTTGTGGTAGCTGGGTCATGTATTAAAATCTCAGAATAGGAGCTTCCTAATTTACATCATAATTAATTTTATCGTTAGTCAAATGTAAATTATTTCCTGATTAATTAGTTTGCAAATAGCAAGGCTTGTTTTTTCGCCTAGCAATTTTATCCGGGCTTAGTAATAATTAGTGTCACCTATGTGAACAAGTTTTCAAGAATCCGCGAAACTTTAGCTAAACTTCAGTTCAGTGGTGAGGGCACGAGTTATTTTGGGTATGCGATGGGAATGTGAGAATGTATCAACCCCATTCTCAACAGATACTCGTAATTTATTCACAAGTAACAAAATCCAACGCTTCAACTTGAGACTATACTCTACTACTATACCAGTACTCGTATATCGCCTGTTCCACCGAAGAACGCTCCAAGACTTAAGGGTATATTTCTTGGATATCGTTCTGTCATTTAAGTCATTTTTATGCATTATCAGTATTTTTAGGGAAGAAATCACTTAATTATCTGTTTTTAACAATGATGATTTTTTCAGTTCATCGTTAAAAGCAATTTTTATAATTTGTTTTTTATCAATGACAATTTTACGTTGCAAAATAATAGTATTTAGTTTGTTTGCAGAATATCTCTTAGAGCCTTTGTTATTTTTATGTTATTTTTTCACCAGTAGTTTTGTTTTTTGCACAAAAATTTTGAACCAAATTTCTTGCCAAATTTTTCAAATAATTAATCATGTAATTTGTACTGTTTCAAAAGATTAAAAATATTCGCACTTTATTTTTTTTTGATTTATCTAATTTTTCCTTGATAGATACGTATCTAAAAAACAACTCTGCATACTAAACTCAAAACTCTTTGAGTAGCTACTTTGAGTAGCTTATTGGTCTTGTGGTTAGGACACTCGCCTCGTGATACAATGGTCGCGGGTTCGAACCTCACTCCAGTCTAGCAAGTTAGTCCTATTTTCATAGCACAAGCCTTTAGCTTAGTTTGAAAATATTAAGAATATTGATGTGACACGTATTCCGTGTTCGAATCTCTATTTAAAAAAAACTCGATTTTTTAAAAATTTATATTAACAACACTAACTTAGCTGAAAGGCTGATAAGGTATCGAAAGATACCGCAAGGAATACAGTGAATAATAACAATAACCCACTAACTGTTTTCTTAGAACATACTTTTATATAAAAATATTATTTAATAATATATGTCGGTACATGATAGGAATTAAAAATTGAAAATATTAATTTTCAGGCGTATTCAAATAGATAATAATATGTAGATAATAATTCGAAAGAATATCATTAATACGTAAAAAGGAAAACGGCTTAAAACTTCACATTAAAAACTATAAGATAGAAGTATCATTACTAGTTACGAAAACTGTATTTACTAACTCGTTATTGAGAAAAAATCAACAGATGTCTCTAGCAGAGACCAAAACAATATATTATGGTAGGTTCTTTATTCGAACATATATGCAGAACTTTCAAAATGTGATAATGTGTGGACGTTCTTACGATAGATTTGGTGAACGTTGCATTGTGCAGAGCGATCACTTAAGCCAGCTCATACAGGTTGTAAGCCCTGAGCCATCGTATAAGAGACTTCCATCCACTTTTCTCATATATAAATTAGCTTCGTCTCTAAGAGACTTTTAAAATTAATCCTTAATTAATAATGAAATATTTTTTTATATAGTATAAATACCCGCCACAACCCACAAAATGTCCGTCTAATTTTTGCGGTCAGAGCCAGAAGGAAATTTTTAGCATTTCAACCCAGAAAGTTAGTCGCGGGAAATCCATGTCTTGGACCACCTATTATGTTATTTATTTTTATTTTTTTTTAAATAGAGTTGCGAACACGGAATACATGTCACATCAATATTCTTACTATTTTCAAACTAAGCTAAACGCCTATGCTATGAAAATAGGACTAACTTGCTAGTCTGGAGTGAGGTTCGAACCCGCGACCTTTGGATCACGAGGCGAGTGTCCTAACCACAAGACCATTATTGGTGGTCTCTACATATTCAATAGACATTTTTAATTCTATAAGTTAAAAATTCGCTCATATAAACAAATCTATTTTATTTGAAAACACATTTTAATAAAAAGTTAAAATTTTTGAATATTATTCTACAATACCTATTTACAACACATAAGTTGAATCAAAAAGATATACTATGTATATTCAGAAAAATCAGACGAAAAAATATATGGTTATCATCGAAATAGTAATACCAAATTTGCTACAGTATATTATAATTATAATTAATAAAAATAAACTTAGTTTTCACCACTTTGTGTTGAAAAATATCACCATGTTTCAGAGCCCATGGCCCCTTCGTCAGAATACAATTGTTGTAAATAATTCACCTCTAGCCCATAATCCATCATAAATAACGAACTTTTATTATATATATTTTGGCCGCCAGTTTAGGCTGCAAGTACACTGTACTGATTGACAATATTAAAAAGAAAATTATGCTATTTTTGCTTCTTATACCTATTATAAAAATTATAATAAAACACAAATCACTTTGTGTTTTTTTTTAATCAAAGTGATTTTTATTTTATTTTAATAATAATGTCACCACAAAGTTCAAGCCTTCATTCGGAAGGAAAAATATTCTTCGAACAATCATTAATATATACCTCATTATTATTTGAGTCATCTGGTAGCGTCAGTGATGAATTTTGTTTCATAGAAAATAATTTATTTTGATTTATAATTAAATAATACAATAATAATTAATTATTAAATAATAAGCGATACAATAATGGATTCATTTATAAGTTTTCATTTTTTTTATTTAAATATACCTATTAAAAGAATTTAATTCAGAGTATTTTGTTAAAAGAACATAAAGTCAATGTTTTCATTTTATTAAATAACAATTTTAGAATCATACTCATTTTGAAATCGGAATGAGATCAGCTATTGGACAAGAAGTTACGGATGGACATTAAAAATTATTATTAGATATTGGGGGATTATTCCAAATTACACGCTAAACGGCGCCATAATAAATCATCAATTTCTGTTTAATCTGAAATAATGTTTGTTTCATAATACTTTTATGTCTTCCTTGTTTAAAATAAATCTGTAACTTATCATAATAAACGCTATCACGTTACCAGAAGCGACGCGTCACCTCTTTCCACTTCCCCGAAAAACTGAGCAATCCAACACCTCTCAGTCACTCAGGTAAAAGTACAAGTATGTCTGTAATTCCATTAATGGATCGTTGGAAATACGTCTGTAATTTTAGCGAGTATTTTCACGAATTTACATTTTTAAATTTCCGTCTCTAATTTGAACGTTGATTTGGAATTTATGTTTTAATAAAATATATGATATTCGTACTCGAGTAATTGAATTTTGCGCTTTTTGTTGTAATTTAAAAGCGATTCAACGAATATTTTCAGAAAAGCAATATAAAGTTTTGGAAGGCCATTAGCGATTTGATAAATTTGTTGTGATACGTATTTTTTAGCTTGGTAAACAAAGGATAAATTGAAAGAAAATAAACCTAATCAGGAGAAAAGGGAAATTGCACATTATCCATGTATGTTCTTCTTTTATTCAATTCGTTAAATTGTTGTGATTCTTGGTCGTTTCTATAAGGCAGACATTTTTAGAAAAATGCTTTACTTTATTATGTTTTCAACAAAACTTTACTGTTGTACCCAAATTGATATCATTATGATTGTATATAAAAAAAATCCTACTGTTACAGGGAAGAACTAATCCCGTAGAACGCATAGAGAATCGTAGAGAATCCCGAACTAACCCGTAGACCCGTAACTTAATAATAATATTTATTAAAATTTAATTTATTTTAAATTTGACTAAAAAAAAAACTAATCAAAGAAGTAAAACCAAAGACAACTGTTACATTTAAGACATTCTTATCTTGAGCCAAATCTTCTTCATTTTCTTCATCTTTGTTTAGGCCTGTTGAGTTGTTGTGCCTGCTTTATTGTCATGTTGGGAGTTGGACTGCCAGCTGTCCCTCTAACTTTTAGGTGGTCGTCCTAGAGGTCTGTTTCTCAGGGGTGCTTGATCTCTTGCTACTTTTGTGGCTGTGGAGTCTGTCATTCCCCTAACATGATCGTTCTAGAACCTTCTCCTTCGTTATCCCCATCTTACAACGTCATTAAATTCGCATATTCTTCGGATCTCCGTATTTAGAATCTGATCTCGGAAGGTTTTGCCAGCGATATTTCTTAATATTTTCATCTCGCTGGTTGGAAGGAGGTTTTTAGTTCGGACAATGTCAAAACTGTTTGAGGCCATCTGATGAGGCAAAGCTTTAAACTGCAGCATCCTTGAAGTGAGCCATTGACTGCAGACTTCGCCAGATCGGTCCATTTGGCAGATAATCTTCCGCGGGTGCGGTATTGTCTAACTACTTTAATAAAACACCAGTGACCATTGCACGTCCCTTATGATATGCTATAATCTACGTTTGTTGATCTACGTTGATGTTCTTTAATTTTTTTGCGAGCTGTTTGTAGTATCAGATACGCCGCCATAACCACTTCTCAAATTCGTCTATCTTCCCGCACTCTTGTCTACGGCTGATACGGAAATATTGTAATACTCACAGACCACCTAAATATATACATAGACATGATTAAACGGAAATTTCATTTGTGTATGTGTGTATTCATAGTTTTATATATGTGACCTCTCTGGCCGACGTTTCGGATCCCATTGCAGGGTCCATCATCAGGGCTGATGTGTGAAATTTATTTGTGCAGGCTATGATTCCACGGCTAGTTCCATTATGTTTGACTTGCTGAAAAAAATTACTATGTGCTTGGGAATTTTGATATAACTTTTAAAATGTCAAACTAAATACTCTTAAAAAATGTAATGTATTAGTACCTAAGTAAGTCGCGCTTTGTTACAAAATGAAATATTAACTTGGAGAAATGCGGCTTAGAACAATGTTAAAGAAATATCTTCAGTTTAAAAAATACGTTTTGTTTACCAAGGCATTCAATTATTCAAGAATAAAATACTTTAACTGCATTATAAATGTATCTTAAATATATGCGAGGGGAATATACTTCCACTGTATCACGGTCTCCTCGCCTACTATTTTTTATTTTGTGAAAATACTACAATCAACACATGAGTGGATTTTTAATATCAATATTGTATGACGCATAATGTGCTCTAATAACATGAATTATCTGATGAATTAGAAATTAAGGGTTAATTGTTGGCTTATACCGACCAACATAATATCAAAGAGTTGCCGTCTATATAAATATATTTTAATTCGTGGAATAAATTAATTGGCTTCAAGGTAAAGTTCTAGCAGATGTTACTAAAATAGCTGATGCCCCAGTTAAACTATCCACATAGATGTTCTACCCGACTAAGCATTTGTTAATATCTTCAGACTGACAATTATCCGTGATATTAAATTATTCTGCCACTTTCTTTGTATTTTCCATAAGGAGTTAGTTAACTGTTGTAATATTTCACTGAACATATTTTATAATATAAAATACCTAATTGAAATCAAAGTTTATCTGACAGACCTAGAACACCCTATCAACTGATTCTACTAATTTTTCCTCTGTATCTGTTCGATATTTAGCATTTCTAGACGGTTTTTTGATTCTCGCAAACACGAATCTTGCATTTACTTTACGACCTCTCTTCCTTTCTTCTTTTCTTCTTTAAAGCAGTTGAATTCTAGCTGTCGAGCCTAGAGTGTCATTTGTGTAGCAATGCCTATCCGATTCATTCTGGGAGTAACCTTTTTAAAACATATGTTTGTTCAGAGCTCGTATTGCAAGATCTGTGAAGTGATTGTTAATTTCGTCGACCATTGTAGTGAAAAAGACTTGGAGAAGGAATACTTTCTTATTGGTGGTAAGCAGCTCATTCATATGTGTTCCTTTTTTCCCTAAAAAACAGTCCACTGTCGTCCCGTTCCTTTTCACATCCGCATTCCTATTTTGTTATTTCACAGCCCCCCCGTTGTTCTCATTCTTTGATTCCCGGCGATTTGCGTCGGGATCAGTATCCATCAACTGTCATTATTTATAAAAATAGATTTATATATTTTTACGGTTTATAATTTATACAAAATATTCTTGAACACATCTTAAGACGATTGTATATAAGCTATTAATATAAATATGTACATATCTACAATAATATAAGTTATCAACTAAAAAGCGAAAGAACTACTAAGTGGAAATACTCAGGTAAGTTTCCGAGTAAAATTGGAAGTAATGAGAATACAGCAGGGAGCCGGAAGGAGGGAGGTGAAAAGTAAGAACTATATTTATCGCTGAACTCAACATAAGAAGAACATTACATAACAAGAAAAGAACTCAACAAAAGTGGAGAAATTCTGCAAACTGATTATATAACCACAACAACAAAACTTTTGTAAAACATATTAAATTAATCAATTTATTATATTTTTTATAAGAAAACTCTATGTATACTATGTCATAGAAAGGACTGCAGATGTATCTAGCATAATTCCATTTGAATATATGAAATAAACTGATTTAGAACATATTTACAGTGGAATTGGTGAACGTTGCATTATGTAAAGTAATTATGCCAGCTTATTTATCTTAATTAATAAATGAGTGAATTAGTAATATGAAATAAAAACAATTTCTCAAAACTAAATTATTTAGAATAATGTAGTTTGATTATCCTTTAGAGTAAGAAAATATTGATAACATTTTACCGATCACCGTATGTCAAGAATTTAAGGACAAATAATTCCAATAATAATAAAAAATAATGTTACTGTGGACAAACGCTATCAACGCAAAATTTCAAAAATATTATATACACATAGTATGTATTTCAGAAACAAAGTGACAAATACGTTAACCAAATAGTAATAACTGAATGTTCTAAGGTTTTCACGATCCAAGTTTTCTGGGATATTTTGCCGTGCTACTACGATCTTCCTGGCTGATGTTTCGGAATCCATTGCAGGGTCCATCATCAGAGCTGATGCATTTTTGTGAATGTTGAAGTTGTGATATTGGCTTGCAATACGGTATCAAAAGCTTTTGATTATATGTCCACAGTGTTCAAAAAAAGACTTAAAACGCACCTTTTTGTAAAATCCTTTCCATTAATTTAAATACTGGTGTAGGACTAAACAATTTTAGTGTAAAGCGCCCTTGAGGTAATTTTTTTACGAAAATGGCGCCATAGACATTATCCATTATTATTATTATTATTATTATTATTATTTATTATTACTCTGATGATTCTAAGTTTAAGTCTGATGAATTAAGTTCAAATTTATGGTTGGAAAATTCACAGAAAATGCACCAAATAAAATATACACGGACGTCTATTTCATGGAGAAGACACTGAAGACTGATTTTCTAATCGAAACATACATATATTTTGAACTAAAATAAAATATTATGCGCAACCAATTGAAATAGTTTAAGAGTAAAATATTTTTCAATAAAAAGTACCAAAATAATAATAAAAATCTAAATTTAAATTAACATCATTATTAATTTGGGTAAAATATGAAATTATTTAAGACAGTACAAAAAAAAGTGTGATATTTATTATTATTGTGATTTGATTTATTGGCTCTTGAAATACAAAAGCAATTCCGCCGTATTTATAAGATTCTAGGTAACATATTTTTCAATACATTTGTTGTCGCTCTCTTTTTATTTAGTAAATAAATCCAAAAACCAAAAATAGTGACATAGTCATTGTTAGTCTTCATATACAAATATAGTCACTTACGCAAATATTATTATATACTTGTTTGTAAATATTTTCGATTAAAATATACCTATACACATATTTTTTATTTATTTATTTATTATTTAATTTTATATATGGTACAAATACAAATCTTACATATTTACATATTATATTGACATTTTTTCAATACTTTGTAGTCATGTAGACTTCATCAGTGAAGAGAAGCTCTTGAGTTTGATGAGGGAGCCTCAGTTCTTATTTTATATAAAGGTTCATATGCGAGTCATTTTATATAAAGGTAATAAAAGGTAATTTGATAATGCAATGTTGAAGTTTTTGAAAAAAGTTATAATTTTAAATAATTAATGAATTAAGTAGGATTTTAGGTAGGTTTTTTTTTTAATTTGCTCTGAAAGTTTATTGATGCAGCGTATCTTGATAGGTAAATTATTGTGGTAGTTAATGGCTTTATAAATATAGTGGTTCTGCATTTGGCTTGTATTAAATTTAGGCATAATGATTTGGTTTCCATTTCTCATGTTTTATTAATTTTTTGAAGATATATTTTTACTATTTTCAAACTAAGCTAAGCGCTTGTGCTACGAAAATTGGACTAACTTGCTAGTCTGGAATGAGGTTCGAAACCGCGACCTTTGGATCACGAGGCGAGAGTCCTAATCACAAGACCAACAAGCTACTCGTATATACTATACTCCTAAAAACAGCTCCTAAGAATTATGGACTAATCCTAAAACTAAGGGCCTTTGATCATGAATTGGCCAATCCGATACTGCTCCACCTAAGTTCTTCAACATTGCCCAATCATCACGATTCTGTAGGGTAAATATCGGGCGTGTGATTAAAATGTGTGTTCATAACTTTGGACATGTTTAATTTTAAAAGTAATATTTATCCATAATAACAAAAAAAAACATTTTTTTTTTGCAAAAAATAAGTCAGAAATATTGAAAAAAAAATACAAACTTTAATATTGAATATCTCCGTAACTATTGATTTTAGGTCAAAGTAGTTTGAACATTTTAAACTCATTATCAAAGCAGGAATCACAACCTGTAAAGTTTTTGCTGTTAGCTATGAGACACCTTGTATGTGCTTCAAATCTGAAACCTTTCATTTAAAGGGATTATGCTAGAAACAACTGTAGTCCTTCTCATGAAATAGTATACCTATATAGATTTCACAGCTGTTAAAGATATTTCTACATTTTTTAAATACCCACTTTAAAATATAGAGATATCATTAACGGTAAATCAGATGTAGGTGTATGATACACCGCATTTTAAAAATATTTATTAACTTAATTAAATAATTGTTCTAATATAAAATTAGTAAACTGAATATTAAAATAATGAAGAAAATATAAACATTAACCGAAAGGCCGCAGACATTTAATTCGTTTTCAATCACTCTTAAGAAATTAGTTACGGAATATTTATATGTTTTCTAACAAGTGTAAACCGAACATTACAGGGATAAAACTATACTTGAAATAATGAAGAAATATTCTATTTTAATAAAATTATAAATTGTTCAAGAGTACGCCGTAAAAATTTCAAGAGCCGCGACACAAATTATGACAGATAACATGTAAATAATATCAACACAGATTTAGCGGAAAAGTGACAAACACAATCGATGTGTGCAGTTATTTTCTGACCGACAGTTGTTTCCACGTCCTTTTCTTTCTATTTAACTTTATAATTGTGTCTTAACTATTTATAATCTAATTTTTCACTCCAGCAAATTTAAATAAGAATGCCAAACATGAATGTTTACTTGAAATTGCCTTTTTTTTTAATTGTTAAACTCGTCTTGAAAAAAAGTGAGTGTCGAGCCTTGAAGAAAAATACGAGCGTATAGATACAAAATAGTTGAATGCCGAATAAAATGCCTTAAATGGCTAAATATTACTAATTTAAAAAGCCAAAAGAGCGATAAGCGCTCGCAATCCTTGTTCATCCTTGTTAAAGGATGATAAAATATATTTGGTTAAGTATAGGTGCCCAGTTCATTGCTATTTCAATTTGGTTTAGTACCTGGGCTAAATCTACTGCTTTTGACCTAGGCAAATACCTTCATTGGTGGTTATTTCCAACAAGGACATTCCGAGCATGTTCCTTTCGATAGCTCGCTGGAACTTAATTGCTGGGTATCTTAAACGAAGGCGATCCAATAGAGTAAATAGGATAGGAATGAATGCCCCATAGTAAAAGCATTAGTACCTTCTCCTAGATACCTAAACCGATGATTTAAAAACTATTGCAAGATGCTTTGGACGCAAAAGAGCGAGTTCAAAATTATAATTTTCGGAATAAAAAAATAAAAACATTTTTTTGATGTTAGACCTATATCGGTTGCATAATATGATGGATGGATGAATTATAGACATAAACAAAAGTAAATTTCTTGGTAAATGGTATGGTTCCAATAAGTATATAAAAAAATATAGTTTAGTAAAATATTTGAAAAATATTTGTTCGTTTAAAAAAAAAAATTTTTTAAATCTAAAATTTTAAAATCTAAAAAAATATGTATTGTAAAAACACGTTTTGATTACTAGGATATTTGATTTTGTATAAATCAATGAAATGAATAATACTTTTACTGCTGTAAAAATGTGTCTTATACCTAAGCAAGGGGGGACATTTTTCCGCTGTGACCAAATAACCTCTCCTAAAGAATGGGCTTAGTTAATCTCTGTTGCACAATTTTTCTCTCTGTGTGATGGATCTATTATTAATGCTGGACTTAAAATAATTCTGGTAAATGGTAATGTCCTCACTGTACAACTTTGTGTCGGAAAAAATAAAAGTAGGGTCTCCACACTGACACAAGATAAAATAAACAGCAAATGTATTTTGGTACCATTTAGCATAACTCCCACCTAACACTTATTTTTTTTAAATATTAACGATGTACTTGCAGTCTTAATAATTACAGAAAGTACAATAAAGAACAAATCAATCTTCTAAAAAACAATTCGTTGTCTATATTCTGTCTCGGCATTGACTGGCTGATACCCTGGGGAAGCACACGTCCTAGTGTTACTAACTCGCTGAGTCCTTTTGGCAAAAACTTTGTCATTATTATTATTTTTATTAAATATTTTAGTTAAACTAGGTTAACGAAGGATTAACTTGCTGATCTAAAACCTCCGATCACTGGATCACTAGGCAAGTATCACTAGCCTAAGAAGCACTTTAACTGTAAAAGCAAATTGGTATTTAACTTTTCTTTTCCACTGTTGGGGGCATATAACCTACATCAGAACAGATATATTTGTAAAAAGGTAAATGGCACTCACTTTCTTAATGTGCTCTCATTATTAGTTTATTTTTATGAACATTGACATTTTGATGACAGGGCAGACAAAACATATTAAAGCTGATACTAAAAATGTCATCAAATCGATGGATTCTACGATAGCACAAGCTCTCTGCAAGTATAAAAAACAAATTGAAAAACCTAGCCTATTATTTAAGTCTACTTATACTCTCTGGCGGTGGGTAAAAATATTGAGTAGGTTCATTAAAAACCATTACAAAAAAATAAAAAAGAATGGTTTCAAAATTGTAAAAATAAATTTTTATTTTTTCTAATATGTAATATGTACCTATGTATCTTTAAAAATTTACTTAAATAAACTTGAATACGAACACGTTGCAATATTACATTGAATATGTGCATCTTGCTGCAGTAGGCTAAAGACACTTGTAATTGGGACATTGGGTTGAGTAAAATAAGTAACGTATTGTTTTTTATAAATTTTTTACCTAGTATTCTGTTAGGGTATAATATGTTAAAAAATAAATAAAATAATATATCTGAGAATATTGTTTATGTATACCTATCAATACTGTTTTGGTAAACTTCAGGTAAAATTTATGGGTTATTGTCATATTATACGTTATTTTAAACAACTTTAGTAGGAAAATAAATTTGGAACTATGTTACTCCCTAGTTTGGGAACGAAGTATATGAACATTACAATTTTTCAACCTTTTTAAAAAAATATTCTCAGTGTGCAATGTAAAATCTGTTGAAAAAAATCTTTAAAAAACTTCTGAAAAAGGAACTTACGCTATAAAACTCCTATAACAGCGAAATAAAGGGAAGCGTGCAGAAATTCATACAGTAACTTTATACAATAATATATCATACGCCTGTTTCGTATGCCGTTGAAAACTTGCGAATATTTTTTTTATTTCTAATGGCATAAGACTATTTGGCATTCTATTAAAAGTTTTCACGGCTCTCTTCAAAAGTTTTCAACTTAACTTAATCTTAACTACTTATAGAAGAATAAACTTTCGCTCGAAAAAAATGTTTTCACGTTTAAAACTATTTATAACATCGCTATCGTTAAAGTTTCTTTATTCAAAGTTTAGCAGAGAGTGATCCAATATCAAGGATTATTCAATGATTGTTATCCCTTGTGACAAATTGCCTCATAGCTAAGCTCCTACAACTTTTTTAATGACGTGTGCTTAAAATCCGCCCTAAAACATGACCATTGTTCATATAAATTAATTTACGCTAAAAATCCTTTTTAATAATGAATATCTTTAATACAACATTGAACATTTTTTGATTCAAATATATCATTCTATATTCTATCATTCTACATGTGAAAATGTTCGTCATTAGAATAACAATGTCGGTTCGCAGTGAGTTACGCTAGATGGCGTCTCACAATCGCGTTACGCATGGGCGATCACAGACTTCCGAAGCGGGTCTTATACGGGGAATAGTGGGTAGGCAAAATGCCAGAGGACAGATGAAAAGGTAAAGAGACTGTCTCCGAGAATTGCTGAACCTATGTGGAGCACCCAAGAATTGGAAGCAGCTGGTACAAGATCGTGTAAGTTGGAGGTGAGTTTGCTCTCGGGCTGGTGGTGATTCAAAAAAAAATGAGCAGCGATCCGGAACCATGCGTCAACGGGACGGTAAATTATTCGTTGGTATTATAATGTATGATAGTTTAAAAATAATTGTTAACATTTTAGATTGATTTCGCAATTCCTATTTTCTGGTCGTGACAAATTCACAGGTATTGTATAGGCTACTAATAATAAATTAATGTAATGTTGTAATTCAAACATAATAAATAATAAACTACCTAGATAATTATTCGTAACGGAAATATTACCATTACTTTATAGTTCAACGAGTTATTAATTGAATTATTTTGTCACTGTTATAATTTCGTGAGCAATAGTCCCTTTCATCAACCAGGGTAAATTATAACTTACTTAAACACAGTGCGCTGTTAACCTTTTCAGGTATAAGGGCGAGGCGTGACAGGAGAAGAGTGGTTTATGGTGATAGTTATTGGGAAAATGGTAGTAGGGACGTTTATACTCCTATTAATGACAAAAATCCCTCTTTTTTCCACGACCTTTCTGTGTGTAGGTACCTTTAATATGTGTACGTCATTATTTAGCTTTATCTTTTTGTTTTAATTAATAATATTAAATTCAATAATGGTAGTAATCAGCCAAATAAACCTTTTTTTATACATTTTAGATTACGACCAATAAAGCAAATATGTAGAAAATATGAACATATAGAGTGATATCTAAACTGATCAACGTTATAATAATCATCTTAATTGATATAGAATCAGTCAAATAATTACGTTTCCCACAAACCTAAAATCCCAAAATATAACCAGAACGTATTTATTTGAGTATTTTTGTCAGTTTTAATACTAATAATACTTATTTTTACCCCAAAATTATCCTTTATGAATTATCTTTTAGAGAAATCTGTTTTTAATTTAACTTAATACTATAGATTTAATTAGGTAGATTTATTTTTAACATTTATAGATGAGAAAATGTTATAGTGTTTACAAATATAAATAACCATGTTTCATTGTTACTGAGGGTCTTGGCAGCAATGTAAGCACTACATTAATTTGATGCCCTGCCTGCTACACTAGTATTTTACTGTGTTATAGCAGACAGTGCTCTTCCAGTAGGTACAGTATATGTGCAATAATATTTATTATTTATATAAAGCAGTTATTAAATTAATAAATCTTAGCACTACAGGCAATGGTACGAGTATTTTACAGTCTGTTTATAAATTTTTTATATTGAAATAAATAAAGAATGTCGTAAAATTGTCGTATGTGAGATATAAAAGCAAAGGCAGCAATATAAAAAAATGTTTTAAATGCAATCACCGAGGATTATTAATTTAAAATGTAAAGAATTCTATACATATGTATATATCCCTTCCGAAATCATCTTTTCTAAAAATGTATAGGCCGTGTTTCTTATAAAATCTCAGATCTAGTACATAATAATTAGTAATTATCGATGACGATAGATTTTTTGTTATATTGCTGCCTTTGCTTTTATACCCCATATTTCTAATGTCATGAAATAATGTTGTTCTTCAATAAAAAATATAATTAATGAAATCAACTCGGAAAATCCGCAAAATTTGAATGGTCAGAATCTTCAATTATAAATTAAATCCCATAGGGCAAAACTTAATAGGATTGTCCTTTAATCTGTAAATAAACTGAGTTTTCATTAGACAATTTCCCAGCGGAGCTAATGATTAAGCTACATCTCTTCCAAGTTTTTATTATTTTCCATATATATTTTATTTCATGCCAGAGGAATAATAAAGTTGAAAAACAGATATCATATTAAATAAAAAATAAACCAATTGGGCCAGATTTATGGAAGGCTATGAATAATCTTAGTTCTGAAGTGGAGAGTAAAGCTAAGGTGAGCATAATAAATATAAAATTAAAATGTTCCTCCATCTTCCATACCTTATTATTATTTCGATATTTTCTATTTATTTAACTTTATAATTAAACAAATTGAATTTTAATTAAATAAATATGTTCTGCAACTTTGGCTACGGTAAAAATTAATCAATTATTATTTGTAAAATGTTCAGTTATAAAATGATGACTACGATGTATGAATAAATTATTAAGAATTATTATTGACAATGACATCGGTATTAGCGAGAACAAAGTCAATAAAATATATCTCATTTTATTCCTACCACAAAATCAACATATTCTTGTATGTAGTTTTCTAGGATATTCTATCGTGTATATCTGACCTCTCTGGCCGACGTTTTGAATTCCATTGCAGGGCCCATTATCAGGGCTGATGTGATGAGTGCGTGTTGATGTTAAGGTTAAGTATTAGCTTGCAACACCGTACCGAAGTCAAGTTATTTTATTTTATTTTCATTTATTGGTTTTCTTACAGCCATATAATTAATCAATCTTGAAAAAAAAACAATAATTGATGTACAGAGTTTTGGGCCAATTACAAGAAAACACATATATACAATCGATTAAAAAGTAAGAAAAAACATGTCCAATAGTGAGTTTGTGTGAGTGTGTGTATTTGTGTTTATTTATTTATTTTGTTTTGGGAAAAAATTAACAGCAAAACAATCTTAAAAATTTTCCACTGAATTTAAATATTTACTTTAACATACATTAATAGCGAGTGGAGAGGGTGGAGGGGAATGTGGGACGGGAGTAGAAGGGAAGATATAATGTACAAATTTGTTTGGGTGCGGTAGTGTAGATATTGTTTGTTTTATGTTTCTTATTGTTGCGTTGAAAATGTCAATGTGGTGATAGTTTGTGTTAAATGAATTTGTGGATCTGTACATAAAGGAGTTTGTTATGTCCTAGTTTGCATTAGTTTTAAAATGTCTTGCAGTACCATACCGAAAGCAGATGTGTATTTTTTAATGTATTATGTGGTGATACCGTGTTGGAGACAGGCGTTGTCAAGAATTTTTGTGGAATTATGTCACTGTTCCATTTGTCGCCGGATTATCTATGCGGAATCATCGATTCAATTGATTTTGAAGCGCCGGATACCACGAGGTTTTTAATTTAAGACCATCATCCCTATTAATATTCATCGGATGTTTATATAAATATCTTGATTGCCTCCTTGGTCCCCATCATATTATTCAGATTTTAATATCTCTTTATATTCTAGACATAAATATTAATTCGTTTTTTTTCCTAAATACATATATGCTTAAGACAAAGTAATCCTTCAATGTTCACAGTTCACGCGTCTGCTTGTCATTAGTAAGTCTCTAACCACCTAACTAGCAACCACACACTTCTTTTCTACCAATGGTGATCAATGATATTCATCATATGTTATTCAATTTTTTTTTAAATACGTGTGTGTATAAACTTACAATACCGATACCGTTTACAAATATCGATTTGAATTTTTACTAACAACTAACGAAAACATATATGATGGCTCTCGTAGCCCAGTGGGTATGACACTGGCTTCTCAAACGGAGAGTTTCGGGTTCGATTCCGGGTGAGGTCACAATTAATCTTTGTGATTTTCCCGCCTGGGTGTTTTGTGATGTGTTTTGCTTCTTTAATAAGGCCTCTAGGCCAGTTAAATCGTGAATAAAAAATAAAAATCAAAATACATCCCTTAAATTATTTTTATCGGATTTATTTGTTTTTTACGTTAGATCATGGTGCATACATTTAAAGCATCCCTGAAACCACTATCATAGAAGAGCCAGCGACCACCAGACTTACTTTATAGTATCAAACCTGAAATATTTTCTCTACATGTATACTGCAGTAGGTAACAAGATTTGAATATTATGACATTTGAGTTCGCGGGATTTCGGCAGATAACAGGTAATTACAGGTACAAAAAATGAGTAAACGTAAAAAATAACAAAAATATTTTTTATTGTCTTTAACAGAACAGTAGGTACTATTCACTTATAATAATCGATGCCAGATGCTTTTTGGGGGGCATTTCTTCCATCAGAGTCATTGAAGCTCCATATATAATCTTGTCATTTAGGTTTAAGTAACAAATCTGAATATATTAATTATATATTTTATTCGGGACACTATTCAAAAATGTTACCTTGTATTTAAACGTTTTACAAACACATGTTTATGTACCTGTATTACCCGTAATCTTCCAAAATCCCCGAACTCCAATGTCAAAATATCCAAACCTTCCTACATAGTGTAGTGTAAATCTACAGAAAAAAATGAGCGAGCCTTACAGTTGTCGCATATGATGTGTAACATTTGATATCTCACAATTAAAAATATCAATTGAGCAGCAACAGAAATACACATAAAAATTAAAAAACGGTAATATCTTTATATTTATTAATTAGTAAATACAAGTAAAGAAAATGTTTGTGCATTTATTTATTATTGAATTTTGCCGCACTACGTAGGTACCGTATATCTACATACGCATTTTGTTTAGAAATGTGTTTGGTCAATTACGTTTTTATTTATTTTCATATATGGCGGTAGTATTCTGCCATACATATTGTATGAAAACTTTATATTAATAAATATAAATAATCACATAAATTATATAAAATTTGAGAATGTAAATCATTAAGGATAGTTACTGTTTACATTAATGTAAAAAAATAAGTATTTATTGGATAGTTTCGAAGATATAAGCCAAAATATATCAAAGTTACAACATCCACACGCTTGACACCAGCCGCGAAGCACATATACAAAATCAGAAGAGTTGGCTGTTGGAAGTGTGCGTCTTAGCTATGATGGCACTTGCTGGACATTTATTTGTTAATAAACAATGTGTTATTCCACTACTTAAATGAAATTGCGCGCATCTTATTTTTTGTTACGCATTTCCGTAAATTTTCACAAAATCACTACCACAGATTGCAGGAAAGCGAGAGGAAAGATGTTATATATCAAAAAATTCTATTACCGTATGTTTTTAATGACAATTTTCCATAAAACCATCACTTTGTTCAGCATATTTTACGCTGTATCATCGAGAGTAAAGCATATCATTTGTAACAGGCAGCCAGCACAGCTTCTGAGCAAATAATATCGCTTGTACAGCCTCTAAATTCCAAACTCCATTAAAAATATCTTGTTAGTTCCGAAGGCTCAACCTTGACGAGATTTCAAAGCAAAGTTTTAAATTTGTTTTAATAAGTTTTACACCCACCATCAAGTTGCGAGACATCGGGATCCCTGGAGATGAATTCGCAGCATCCGCTAATGGCGGTGGGTATTAAAAGATTATTGTAACTTAAGGTTGATCTTTAATTTTGTTTTAAACTTTAGTTGCTCACGTAGTGGTACCTACTTTTTACGCAGGTAAAAAGTAGTCACTTCTGAATGTTTGAATTTATTTCTAAATGAATACATTTTTTGTTTAGAATATTTTATATGTTTTAAAAATATAAATATCTGCGCACATCAATTATCAGGGCTGATGTTGCTGCGACATCAAACTCGATGATGGGGTGAATTGTTTTAAACCACGTACGAGTATACAAAAGATAAACACAATGATTTATACAAAACGTTTTATTCCACTAATTTAAGTAATATAAGTCTAAGCGCTTTCGATGGACACAACCATCATATTCGAAGGCAATATTAGAACTAATTGTAAATCAATATGGCCGACAAATAGTTGGTTAGTCGGTGTCCATCATAACTTCAAAACTACTGCACCGATCCTTTTGAAATTTTGAACACAAATTCTGTACATAATTTACGAGGTAACGCTGGAGACTTTTTTTCAAATTTGTTTTTAATTTTTATTTTTTAATAACAAATTAGTCGATGTTTTTCGCAAAAATCGCGTTTTTCCCTTCAAAGTGTTCCAAAAAATTGAAAAATTAAAAAAAACCCTCCCAGCGTTACCTGAGAAAACCTATTATCTAACGAATGAATTTTGATTTTTTGATTTCAGATGATCTAGCACCATGTTATGATGGACACCGCAATTCTACTTTTTTCCGAGACACGTCCGAATAATTGCTGCCATTGCCGTATTTTTTAATATTTCGTCTTGAAAGTTTTACAAAATATTTTTCAAATGTCATACTTTAATGAACCATTGGTTTTAATAAAGACATTTTAACTGTGTCGTCACAAAAAATTCACAAAAACATGCCTTTTTTGTACGAATTAACCTTACCCCCCCCCTTAATGGGAGGTAACAAAAGGTCAGAATCAATAACTATTTGTAAACCAGTGTATTTGTATTGTGCCCATCTGGCACCACTCCTATTCAATTAGTTTATAAATGTTGTAAATGTAATCACGTATACTCACTCTTGGCTCTTTGCTGATGATAATAAGATTCTGAAAATAATTAAAAATACCCATAATGCCTACTCCATCAATCTGATATTGACTCCTTTGACAATTGATGCAAAGTAAACGGCTTAGAACTTAACATAAACAAATTTAAAATAATGTCATTTTATATCTCCTTTGACTACAAAGTAGATAATAAATAAAAATTGGATGTAGTCAAGTCTATTAAAGACCTCGGAGTTATTCTGGACATTTAATGAACAAATAGGTTGTGTGGTAAATAAATCCTTTAAACTTTTTGGCTTTGTCAACAGAATGTCTTTTAATTTCACAAATATTTACACTATCAAAACTCTTTACCGTTCACTTGTCCGTCCTATCTTAGAATATGCCTCTGGGATTAGTTCTCTTTTCTATATAAACTAAATAAGTCACTTTTTGTTACTTTTTGCCCATCATCCATGCAACTTTTCTTAAGAAAAGTTGCATGGATGATGGGCTTGGATAGAGGAAACTACTCGTATAGTGAAATTGAGACAATGTTAAAAATTTATAACCTCCAAAAACGTAGAGAAAACATTGACTTAAAAACCATATTAAATATATTAAATGGCCACACTGATGTGCCTTTTTACTGGCCAAATAATATTCAATATCCCTACCCGTAGACTATGAAATGTTGTTCCTTAGCCATCATATAACTAATTATGGATTCCAGGCTCCCATGTCACGGTTATGTCGTCTTATAAACTCGAGATTGGATCTGGACTTCTTCGGTCTAAGTCAGTCCAGATTTAAACAATCTCTGATTAGATAGTCCAGATCTTTTCTCCACCTCGTTAGTACTTTTTATTTGTCCTTGATTTTGTATTAAATTGCTATAACTTTTATTCTGATGTATTTTATATTGTTCATGTTATGTATTCTATTTTATTGGACTATGTCCGTTAATTTCAATAAATCAATAAATAAAAAAAATGTCTCACAAAGCTATTTACATAGAAAAGTATGTAGAGAAGTCTTTTTTGGGCATTTACAAGGCTTACCATCTGTCATTGGTTAGCTTAAATGATCACAATACACAATGTAATGTTCACCGATTCCACCAATTTTCTAGTTTATCTTAAGTAATGATGACCCGTCTGGGAACAAAAATCCAGTAATTGTGGTCTTATAAATTTGAATTTGAATGTGATGACTTGTTAAAAATGGTAAATTCTCGAGGAGGAAAGTTTATAGAGCCGTTAGTGATGATTACGATGTAAACTCTGTAGTTATCATATGAAATTCGAGTCAGCATATTTTGGATACATCTTGATCTTTATTAGTTTCAATTAATTTATAATTTAAAAACTTTTCAGGCGCTAAGTAATTACTTTAAATTAATTTATAATTTAATTCTCAAAGTTCCTACTGACATATTATGGGATGCGAAGCACTGGAGCACCAATCTGAGTGAATTTTAAATTAGCGAAGTTTCAAGTAACGGACTATTTGATATTAAAATATAATATTAATACTTTGACACCTTGAAATGTGGTAGGGGTTATATAGGGGTTAAAAGCTTATCTTGAACAGCAATACATACTAGTGATGGGTCCGCTCTGTACTTACTACTACAATGTAGTACTACACTACATTGAAGTGCACACTTCGCACATTTTGATGTGTAGTGCACACTACAAACTACAAACACCAAAGTTATTGAAAGTATAAACTTTAAATAGTACACTTCATTTCAAAGCGAACACTACAAAGTACATACACTTCAAAGTTATCGAAAGTATGAGAAACACATTTTAAATAGTGTATTTTTTACGTGAAATTTTTGGAAAGTTGATGTAGATATATGAAGAATTTTCTGGAATCTGTAACAACCCCCCCCCCCCATGGTTTGAAAAATTTTGGGAGCTATGAAGAAATTTTTGGGAAGTTGATGATTGGTTTGAAAATTTTTTGGAATCGAACGAAGAAATCTGTCTGGTGACCTTTTTTTTTTTTTCCCCAAATAAAAATTTAGCTCGCTAAATTTTTATTTGGGAAAAAAATACTTCATTTCATTTAAAAATTTACTTCACTATTACTTCATTTCATTACTTCACTTCATTAATACTACAATTACTTCATTACATTACTTCACTTCATTAATACTACAATTACTTCATTACTTCACTTCATTTACTTCACTTCATTTCGTAGTACCACAATTGTAGTGTACACTTTGTAGTCTTCAAACTGGTGAACGTGTGTGTGTTGTAGTCTTCATTTTGAAATGAAGTTTTTCCCTTCGCTAATACATACCAACACCTCCATTTTAGAACAATAAACTATCCAAACAATTTTTATTTTAACTAAATTGAACTTTGTAACGCACACACGTTGAGTTAAATTTAACATGACCATAGTTTCGAGAGAAGCAGTCCCTCTCATCATCCGGTGTACTCAATGTGTGTTACATCACATTACAAAGTTGAATAAAAATAATCATGTCACACCACAAAATAACTGCCATCTCAATTGACTTTTTTTTTCAGACTGCGGGCTACAAAGAAACAATAAAAATACAAACAAATTAGAACCCAGAAATTATGTTCTTGTAATGTAATCATAAATGTATATAGAATGATTATTTAGTTTGAAATAACACAATGTTAAAGAATTAAATTTTTCTTGATTTAAATTACCTTTGCTTCATTTTGTCGACATACAATTTAAACATCATTCAATTTTATAATCAATTCAAAATAACCATGATTTGCATAAAGCAAACCTCACCAATTGAGTTTAAACTTTATATGAAATATACTAATACAGATATTGTATTAGTATATTTCATATAAAGACAGAAATGAAATTTGATATCTGCACAGTGGCAGTTTGAAAATATCAAATTATCATGTGGTATTCAGTGATTTAATGGTGGAAATACAATATTTTCGTTTAATATTCGTTGAATAATATAAATGCATAAATTTCAAACGTCACTCCAAATAACTCGAGCATCAACTGACTTTTTTTGACGTTTTTTTTGTATTTTTCATTATTGTAAGTTACACCAATCACAAAAAACTTTAATTACTTACCATATATATACTTTTTTTTTCATGTCAGTAAATCGAAAGTGATAGTATTCAAGAGAAACGAAAGAGTAACTAAGTGTGATGTAATTGTAAACAACGAATTTTTAGAACGAGTGAATAAGTTTGTGTACCTATTTGGGAAGAATGTTTAGTAGGGACGGCAAGGCTAAGAAAGGAGAGTGACTGCGGGAAACAAAGTTAATGGCACTCTAAATTCAATTATGGCCAGTAAGAATCTGTCAAAGGGAGCAAGACTAGCGGTACATAATGGCGTTCTATGTATCTGATGTATTTAAGTGAAACCTGGAATTGGCAAAGGAGTAATGAAAGTAGACTGAATGCGGTTACTAAGATGCTTGCGTGAAAAATCTTTCGTCGATAGAGTGAGGAATAAACAAATTACAAGTGAATGTAATGCTGGCTATAGTGTGGTAGATATAATTATGAAAGGAGTGCCGAGATGGTTTTGTCATGTGGAACGTAGGAAAGAGGAAAGGATGGTTAAGAAAATATATGAGGCGCGTGTTGAAGGCAACAGGAATAAAGGGCATCCGCAAAAGACCTGGCACGTTTAGATATAACAAGTATTTGAGGATGGCCCTGTTAAATGTCTCAACAACCGTAGAAATTGTATGAGAAGATGTAAAGTGGTGTGCCAGGATAGAAGAGTGTGGCGTTCAATTCTCTCTGCTTGCCCCTGCAGGGAAACGGCGTGATGGTTAGTTGGTTAGTTTGTTATATATTTATAAATATCTATATTCCATTACAAAAGTTGACTTGTTATACTATACACACTGCAGTATATAAACTTTTTTTTTGTATTTATCGCAAAAATACCTTGTGGATACTCATTATAATCAAATTTTACTTCGTCCATGTCATCAGTAGTTAATATATAAAAACAAGTACCTAGTAGTTTAAACAATGTTAGTAGACAATTTTGGTTAATGTTAAAATTTTTGTTGTAATTTATTTTTATAAAATTTTATACATTAAAATTTGTAAAGAATTTTTCTAGTGTCGTATATTTTTCCATTTGAATTGACAAAAATTTTGTTACATTGCCTTTGACAGAGAGACAAAATTCATCGCTTTGTATTTCTAAGCCTGCGAGTATTTTTCTCATTTTGTTTAGCGACGTGAGTGAAAATGTTATTCCCGAGTTTATAAAAATAGAATATATTATTACAAAGCCAGTGTTATTTTAAATAAATTTACGAAAAAACGTTAATATTATTTTTTACTAATTTGAAAGATGTTATTCAATTCTATCGACATGTTTATAGGCATGAAACGTTTATAACGTTAAGCAATTTTTTGGTACAGGTTGGTATGTTCCAGTAGCGTTATTCTAATCTGCGTACCAAACACAAATAGTAATGAATCATAATTCACTATCAAGTCTCAAGGAGATGATTTTAGAATTTAAACGCGACACGAACATGTAAAAATTATTATTTTTAAATACTTATTTATCCCCATAATAAAAGTTTTAATGTAAATCCATAACTATAACTAAAATCCAATAACTGATCTCATTCCGTTTGAAAATTTTAATAATTTCAAAATTGTTATTAAATAAAATAAAAACCGTATTAGATTAAACAGAGTATTATTTAAATTAGTATAAACTACTACCAGTTATTAGGTCCACCGGTTTCGAGACTACACTACTATGTTCACAATACTATACACCACAGCCATGGTATTGTTAACTTTTCACGAATATTTATCACATGCGTGTTAATCTTGTCAAGGACAAGCATGCACTAACTAGCCTACAGAAAGATCAGGAATCTACGAAGGAGGGAGAGTGAGAGGGGGGTCTAAAGTGGGTGGTACCAAATATTTTGTGAAAATTAAATTGAACAAAAAGCTGTATGGAAAATTGATTCGATTATTTATTAGAGGTGCTTTATTAGTCACCGCTTTGTTTATGTAAAATATTTCTAAATTATTTAATTTCAAACCTTTGTTATTGGTTTTAAATATTTTCACTCCTATTTTTAAGTCAAATTTATGATTATTTTCTATGA
>JADDOH010001538.1:0-58969 GCA_016648135.1 Agrypnia vestita
TAGTATCATCATCAACATCATCATTAACAGTGTCCCAGTTATATATAGTCAGGAGGCGTTTCGATAGTATGATCATCAACATCATCATTAGCGGTGTCCCAGTTATATATCGTCAGGAGACGTTTCGGTAGTATCATCAACATCATCATCATAGCAGTGTCCCAGTTATATATCGTCCGGAGGTGTTTCAATAGTATCATCATCATCATCATCATTAGCAGTGTCCCAGTTATATATAGTCAGGGGGCGTTTCGATAGCATCATCATCATCATCATCATCATTAGCGGTGTTTCAGCTATATATCGTCAGGAGTCGTTATGATAGTATCATCATCATCATTAGCGGTGTTTCGGCTATATATAGTCAGGAGACGTTACGATAGTATCATCATCATCATCATCATCATCACTAGCGGTGGTCCAGCTATATATCGTCAGGAGGCGTTTCGATAGTATCATCAACATCATCATCATTAGCAGTGTCCCAGTTATATATCGTCAGGAGACGTTCCAATAGTATCGTCATCATCATCATCATTAGCGGTGTCCCAGTCATATATAGTCAGGAGGCGTTCCGATAGTATCATCATCATCATTGGCGGTGTCTCAGATATATATCGTCAGGAAACGTTACGATAGTATCATCATCATCATCATCATCACTAGCGGTGGTTCAGATAAATATCATCAGGTGACGGTTCGATAGTGACAACATCATCTTCATCAGTGAAGGCAGGGTTCCAGTTACACATCAGCCGGAGAAAATTAGGCAGATCCCATCATCATCGATGGCAGGATTCTAGCTGTACACCATTTGGAGAAAATACACCGACATCCCTGGCCAGGGGCTAGGCAAATCCCTACTGTCCAGATCCACCTTTCCATCTACTAATACGAGGGGTCATGGCCTCGTGAAACCACATGGCAACCAACCATTACAAGTATTTATTTATGTCTTGTATATGTAAGTATATGTATGTATATTATATTTTATTAGTATGTATCTATTCGTACGTAGTGTATGAGGGGGCTCTTCACGGGTGGCACAACACCCGTGCGGATGTCTTCCCTCGTCTGGAATGGATTGAACGTATTGATGCATACCAGATTATAATAAGTACTACCTGGGAGGGTGATTGCAGTCACTGTAGTGTCGCGAATGGCCAATGGGCTGTAGTTGCTCACAGGCGAGGGTTGGGGAGCCTGGGAAACTCCCCCACCCCACTCGCATATTTTTGACTTGACAGGTGGCCCGGGACCATCTTTACAGTAGCTTCAGTATATATACCGTAGTTTAACTTAGTTTAACCTGGAGGAGTTGGAATTCGGGGGGCAAACTGGCTCTGAGCCCGGACGCCAGACACTGACGCGAGGGATGGTGCGGTACTTTGCACAGAAGAGGCCCAACATGAAAAGGCGCATCCAGGCTCAGGTCAACGTATCCGGAACTCTTGTCGGGAGAAGGAAGATGGGATCTGTCACCGATGAGCCTTTGGGTACGGAGGGGCCGAATTTAAAGCAACCACATTTTCCGCGTACACATACATTTACACATACCTTCTACAAACCCCTTATCCATTAGAACCCAACGTACCACTAGAATGAGACATAGGGCCAGATACAGGTGACGGAACTAAGGCCGGCTAGTAAATAAACGTAACAATGTAATTGATATAAAGATAATGCAGAGTAAATATAAAAGATCGTAAGGAATAAGCACAGCGAGATAACGGCGTAAGATAAAATTATTAATCAGCGAGGGCGTCGAAGACGGAATCATCCATAGGAGCGGCTACGAAGGACTCGAGGGCTTTCAGGGGATCTATGTACTCTATATGTGCATGCGCATGTGATAACGGCACGTCACTAACCTTTCCAGTGGATGGCGGTCGATCCCATACAGGTAGGACAATGGGGGATCGAGCGGAGAGGGCATGGAAGCAGAGGATCGCGCACTCTGGAAGCGCAGCTACACCAGATGCAGTGGTTTCAGTCCGTAGGAATGAGAGGTAAATAATATAGGGCCACGGAACATAGTATGTTTAGCAATTGCACCGTAGGGCTTAATTGACGTGCTAGGTAGTTTTGTTTGCGTTTCCATGAACATTCACGAACTTCATACCCCAGTATTTAATTTAAGTTTAGCTTGCGATAGGGTTACCACAAAACCAATTCATCCCCTATAGTTCGAAACAAAAAATTACACAACGTGAACTGGGGAGGTCTTGAATAAAGTGAGGGTGTTTGGAAATACTACGTTAAAAACCGTAGAGCCTTCATCCGACGTAGATAGATAGCTTGTTTGCCTCTAACAAGGCGTAAACTCAGTTAGAAGTAGGATCGAGCTGAAAGGCCAAGAAGAGGAGCCATCACAAACGCAACCTGATCCGTTACGTCACCTGTATTTTGGTTTTCATCACCTAAATTCATTTATGACCAGTGGTGTCACTAAAAAAATCAGCTCCAATGAAAACTGAAATCAGTGCTAACAATTAATTAATTAGTATCTTAGACTAAATTATCATAGTCTTTTGTCTCCCATAATATTCATAAAAAAATTAAAAATGTGTTTTTAAACACTTATTCGCACTCGCAACTAAAAACAATTCGCTTCGTTTTATGGTGATTTTCACTTTGCGACGATGTGAAATATTAACTCGGTAAGGATATCCAAAGTTGAAGCAACTCTATATCCCTTTGTTCCGAAAATAAGGGCAATCTCGGGCAGGGGGGGTAGGCAGAAACAACGGATAGTGAATTCTGTGAATCGACCCTACTCGTACTCGAAATAGTCAGTAAAGGAATACGAAGCTATTGAAGTCGCCCTTTACTTAAATAACTTACCATTACGCCGTCTCCCCGAAGCGATGGGCAGAGAGGATAGAACCACAATGACACAATCTTCTGTACTGACGCCGTTTTAGCCTTGTCCGCTTTCATACATATTTCATAGATGGTTTTTAAAGCTCTAACAGCACCGTCCTCCGATATTTGATTAATGTGATCACGCGGTCTTTCGCGACGTCATTCACGGATGCTTTCTATTTCTGCTATCTTCAACACACTCCTTATATAAGGGGTAACACAGCTAGTCCACAATACTTTACAGGTGGATTCCCACCTTGATTATGAGTCATCAATGTTTATTCAATGTTTACAATGTTTACAGTGTTTACAAAATTAAATTAAGCTTTTTTCATTGTTGCTGAGTGTCTTGAGCAAGTAAACACTAAATTGATTTGACGCCCTGCCTGCTACACTAGTAATTTACTGTATTTGAAAGGTTTGGGTTTGTTTCATTTGATAATTATGAAAACATATTCATCATCTCGGATTGCACGATTTAGACCCGTGCCTTGCGAACATCGGGTTTCCCGCGGAACATCGGACCTCCCAGGCAGTGCTCTTCCAGGAGTATAATGTTCAAGAATATTTATTATTTATATAACATTTGTGAATCAATCTTATTGGCAATTTAAATTAAGTAATAGTAATAATTAAATGTTTACAATTTATTAATGGTGTTAATTAATTCTAATTAAATGATCTGAATAGGATATTTAATAAAATCAAATAAATAAAATAAAACAATTAAAAGTATTTAAAAAGATGAAAGTTCTTGTAGAATTAGTATATTTTAGTATATAGTCGAAAATGTTTAAGCGACCATCACATAATATCAATAGTTATGGAGTTATGTAATATCAAAGTTTGCATTTTTTCAATTTTATTTATTATTTTTTACAAAGGATTGAACTATCATTGCAGTAGCTTATATCGATTAGAAAAAAAATTTACGATCTATACCTATAAAACTCAATGTCTGTCTGTCTGTCTGTCTGTTCTCTATACAAATCCACACCGTTTGTCCGATTCGATTGAAATTATACTTGTGCTTTGGGACCCGGCGGGTAACATAGGCAACATTTCCTCCCTATTCTCATACCTCTTCCCCTCCCATGACATATTTTCGATGCAAATATGTACCGTTTAACCGATCGGACTCAAAATTTGGAAACTTATTCTTTAGGACTCGGCGAGTAACATAAGCGATATTTCCCTCCTATTCTCATACCCCTTCCCCTCCCCCTGACATATTATCGATGCAAATCTGTACCGTTTGACCGCTCGGACTCGAAATTTGGAAACTTATACTTTAGGACTCAGCAGGTAACATATGCGATATTTCCCCCCTATTATCATACCCATTCCCCTCCTTCTGATATATTTTCGATGCAAATCTATACCGTTCAACCGATTGGACTCAAAATTAGGAAACTTATTCTTTAGAACTCAGCAGGTAACATAGGCTATATTTCCTCCCTCCCCTTTTAGCTTTTCTCCTCCCCTTGATATATTTTCGATGCAAATCTATACTGTTCGAATGAAACCTTTGTTCGAATCAAACCCTACAAATTTATTTTTAACTTAATCCTTAACCCGTGCAACGCCGAGTACGAACAGCTAGTATTCGATATAAATCACTGTAATGATAGTCCAACCTTTTTCTAAAAATATGTCAGAAATATAGAGAAAATTTAACCTTTGATGACGCATATCTCCATCAATATTGATTGAACATTTTCGACTTGTAATTAAAGTAGGAATCTACCTGTAAAGTGGACTAACTCAGTTACATCCTTTATATTTTCTTTACCATATTTTCCCTGCTGGTAAGATGCACATGATAAAATTTTATTTTTCTTCTATCGTTAATACTACACTCCTTATAAGTTAAATCTTCACTCTATCGTACATAAATTTTAGCCTATACTTAGTTTTTTTTCAAATCCAAACGTCACTACTGTACATTAGTGACGGAACCAGATATTGGGGATTCTATAATAAGACAGGCGTAAAAAGAAAGACAAGGTACCTTAGAGTATTAGGCCTAATTGGTTTATTTTTGCAATGCGCATTCTTTATATTTTGTGTCACCGAAGCACCGCACCGGTCGGGTCGGTGGTATAAAGTACCGATATTGAATAATATCTCGTCTAAGAAAAAACATGAATGGTGTCACCTCGCGTCACCCTGACGAGGGTCGCGCGAGGGATGGAGTTAATTCACGGAACAGTCTAAAGGACAGGATTGTGTAATGGGCTTGCTATGATTTGGATTTCAAATGTACACAGAATTTAGAACCCGAATCTCCGACGCCCGTACATTCGTTCAAACAGTCACGCGTATTTACATATCGTGAGCGTATTGGGAAAGGTGACCAAGAAAGAAGTCATACTTGTGATAAAATTGAGATTGAATCGAATGAATAGATACAAGTCAGTCTCATTATTGTGTATATTTCTTGTGATACACACGCGTCTCGTAGATGGAAGCAAATAGTGACAACAATTTATGAAATTGGTTTTAGATTGTATCCATGCCTATTGTGTATTTTAGGGATACAGATTCTGATGGTAAATACATCTGAAACGGAGCAATACTCTAAGGCTCGGTTGCGCCAGCAGAAGTAAATTTGGTTCGAGTAACATTGACCCGAGTAACTTTTTTTACCCTCAGATCAGAATAAACTCTATTTCGGGTTGCACAAACGCCTTTTTTACCGCTGTCAAACCAATCATAAGGCTAATAGGGTGCCAAGCGGAATAAACCTCAAATACCGCATTTGTCTATGGAATTTGATTTATTTCAGTTTTTCACCACTGGCAATACGTACTTTTGCGGTTCAAAACCAGTTCAAACATGTTATCTATGAGTTCAAACAAACCACTTTATTCTATGAAACAAATGAAACAAACGTCAAACCATCGCTAAAATAACGCGAAATTAAAAGATTCATTTTAATGTTTACAATTTTCAATACGAAAATGACAGCGACAAAATTCAAATGACAAGTACCTATATGGACAAATGTCACATTTTCAAATCAGCTGTGAGAGGACGGCCATTTTTTTTACCAACATTTTTACTTTTACCCACCTATCTTGGAGAGTAAAATAAAGTTACTCATGTATGTACTTCGGCCAGTAAAATAATTTTTACCATCGCTGGCGCAACCCGTTTTTAGTAAAAAGAGTAACTTGAGTAACTTTAAAGTCACTCGAGTAACTTTTTTTACCTTTACTTCTGCTGGCGCAACCGGGCCTAAAAGAACTGAAGGAAAATCAGTTCATAGCTTTCGAAGCATCACGAGAAAAGGCCGAATGATCATTATTAAGATAAACAATCAAATACCAAATAATTTATATTTATTATTGACCCAAGAGTCTGCTATTTCGGGCAAATAATTATTGAGTGGACATTTTATATTTTTGAGTAGGTACATATTTCCTGACAAATTAATGTTAGTAAACCAAACTAAAATTTATTTTTTTACATGGAAGCAACTATTTTTTTAGAATCTCGTATACACCTATATACAAATATTAGGTCCTTTCATATGAAATTGGCGTTTAGTATGGGAGGAACATAAAGCCGATTTTTTTTTATTATAATATATTTATTTAATCAAAGTATGTACCATTGATATCTATGCACTTTTGCCATCTCATAGGTAGTTCATCGATCCCTTTACTAAAAAAACCATTCGGACGGGAATCAATAAAATCTTTGAAGGCGGTTTGGACTGCCCCATCGGAGTTGAATTTTTTCCTTTGCAAGAAGTTATCCAAATTTCGAAAAAAATGGTAATCTGTTGGGGCAAGGTCCGGAGAGTACGGTGGATGTCTTAGACATTCCAATTGAAGCTCCTCTAATTTGGTAGCCGTCTGTTGTGCAGTGTGTGGTCTAGCGTTATCGTGAAGCAGCAGTGAAGAAGCAGCCTAGAGCGATTAACCAGCCTCGGTTGCTTAGCAGCTAGCTTTTCCATCATGGTTTGCAGTTGCTGACAATAGACATCTGACATCTGTAATCGTCTGGCCAGATTTAAGAAAGCTGTAGTGAACGACACCAGCACTAGTCCACCAAACGCTCACAAGTAACTTTTTTGGAGTCAATTTTCGCTTGGGGCCTGGTTTGGCTGGTTCGGCAGAGTTCAGCCATTGCGATGAGCGCTTCCGATTATCGTACAGGATCCACTTTTCATCACAGGTAATGATTCGATTTAAAATCCCTTCATTATTCTGCCGGTTGAGTAATGCAACGCAGCAGTCAACGCGCGTTTGTTGATTTGCTTCACTCAATTCGTGAGGTACCCACTAGGGATGGGCGTTGAATGGACGGACTAGTTGAAATCAACCGTTGACGTTGCATCGACGCGTCGACCGTTTACGTTTATCGCATGGACTAGTTGAATTCGTAGACGGTGGACAGCGGACGCCGTGGTCGGTGGACGATTCGAGATTAACGCAATGCAAAGCAACGAGCGAGAGCAAGACAAAACGTCTCCGTTTATTTCTCTCGCTGTCGACTTGTAGATGCCATAGACGTCATAGACGGCTCGACGGGTAATTTCATTTCAACTCTAAAGTACACTACCATAGAGTGCAGATCTGTGTACACGAACTATGACTAGAGATTTGAAATTTGAATACATGCGTAGGGCGAGATAGGCTTAATAAGCTATTATCTATTATTTTTTACTTGATTTTTTTGATGTCACGTGCGACGATTCGGTGAATTCCTAATTTTACGCTGTATAAAATAAAACAATTCTGTTTAATTTATTTATTTTTTATTGAACTATTATTAATTAACAGGCCGGCTAGATATTTTTCTAAAATCAATATTTTATTCGATCTATCTCGACTTCTTATATTTACCTGAAAAGGGATTCTAAAATTTAATTATTGTGTTATTTCCTTACTTTTCAACTTTAGCATATAAATGATAAACAAACTTGTAGGGAATAAAATTTTCTATACCTAACTACGGTCCTTATTCAGGAGTCCAACATTAATATTATATATGTAATATAATCTTGAATTTAGGTTTAATTAATTTTTATTAAAAATTCCCTATTTTCAACTTTATAGATAAAAAAATAAATCTATTATAATTTTGTTTACACCACTTTTTATTGGTTTTTTACATGTTTCGGGAACAATGTTCCTTTTCTCAGATTGAGCCTTAAACTAAAGTTGACAAATAATACAGATATATTTATTTATTAATAATGTCACCACAAAGTGAAAGCCTGACTTTGAAAGATGTATTCTTCAATAAATTTCTATATAACATCTCAAATGTAAAGTATTTTTAAATTATGTATTTATTTATAAATTTATAGATAATAAATAAATGTAAAGTATTTTTTACCGCACCTCATAACTGGTGCCTTTATTACGCAAAATCATTGTTTCCTTCCATTTTATTTACTCACATTTTAATGCTTATACCCAATACTATGACTGCTTATATATGTAGTTTATATTTATATTTTACTGCTAACACCTGATATTGCTGTGTATACCTACTTCTTTCTTTGTTATATATAGAAAGAAGTATATAAAACAATATGTAAAAGCCTATAATGTGCGTAAACAAATAAATAATAAAATATTTCTTTTTACATATAAGCACAAGTAGCGGTTTTACTTTCCCCGAAACTATATTCCTTCGAACTTCTTTAAATTTTAAAAATTAACGTCATAAAAATAGCCAACGGTTGAGCCGTCGAGAAGTGTCGTGTTGAACCGTAGACAGTTGACCATCGTCCCGATGTTTAGATAGAACGTCCGCGTAACGAAGTTGACGCGTCAACTAGTTGACGAATTCAACTAGTTGATCGTCTCGTCGATGGATGGATGTGGACGGTCTCGTTTCGTCGACGGTAAATACGTCGACGACCCATCCCTAGTACCCACCTTTCAAGCTTTTTCACCTTACCAATTTGCTTCAAGTGGATTAAAACAGTTTTATCACTAACACCGCAGCCTACAGCTAACTCGGATGTGGTTTGCGATGGATCCGCTTCCACAATAGCCTTCAATTCTTCATTATCAACTTTGGTCTCCGGCCGTCCACGGGGCTTGTTCTGCAGGTCGAAATTTCCAGAACGAAAACGTTGGAACCAAAAAAGCACTGTGTTTTCTTTTGCGGCACCGTCGCCATACACATCATTAATCCTTCGAGCCGTTTCTGCAGCACTGGTGCCACGGTGGAACTCGTACTCGTAAATAACGCGATATTTCAAGTTTTTCATTTTGTAAACTGAGTGACGCAAAGAAAAAAACAATTGAGGAAAAAACAAATGAATTATAATTTTCAAAACACAAATACATGAGTAAATAGCTGTATAAATTTGGATTTGGAATTCCTAACCAAAGAGAAGATATTTGAGATCAAATTTGCCAGTACGGCAAAACGCCAATTTCATATATAAGGACCTAATATATAACAATCTTAGGAATTAGTTGTATCGCTTATTATTATGCTTTATTAATAAATTTTACAATGTGCAAAGGACTGATAGGAAAGAAATGATTTACATTTTACACGAATTTTAATTTTTTAATTTATTGTCTTTATGATTTCAAAAATATTAATTTAACTGAAATTACTAGCATGTAGTAAATATTAATTAAACTGAAATTACTAGTGTATTACTATTAGATACTGATTTTAGAAAAATTTGTGATACTTCAAAATAAAAAACTGGTTTAAACGATTGTTCTTGGAAGCATAGAATTCGAAAAACAATATTTTTAAGTCTATTTTTATTTGAATCGTAATTTATATTTTTAATAATTAATTATTCTATTTGTTTTTAAAATCTATACCTAGAAAACTCAATTTCTGCCTCTGTTCTCCATACAAATCTTCACCGTTTGACCGATTTGACCCAAATTATTTCATATGTATTCTTAAGGACCCGTCGGGTAACAAAGGTAGTAACATTTCCCCCTCCGACTTTACCCTTCCCCTCCCCATGATATATTTTCCAAGCAAATTTGTACCGTTTGACCGATCAAACCCAAATTTTGCATACATACTTTTTAGGACCGGCGAGTAACAATAATGTCATTCCCTGGTTACTCCTTTACCCCACCCCTTCCCCCTGATATTTTTTCTGTACAAATCTCCACCGTTTGATCGATCTGAATCCCAAATTTGGTATATTTCTTTTTTAGGACGCGGCGGGTACAAAGATGACATTTCCTCCCTACCCCTTTACCCCACCCCCTCCCCTGATATATTTTCTATGTAAATCTGCAATGTTTGACCTATCTAACCCATTTTTTTGTAATTCCCCCTTTACCCCACCACCTCTCTATAATATATTTTCTATATATACAAATATCATATAACTGATCGAGCCTAAATTTTACATACTTATTGTTATGGACCCGGCGGGTAACATAGCAGCATCTCTCCCCTCCCCCTTTACCCCCTTCATAAATTCATTTCAGTTTTTTTTGGATTTTTAAATGGTTAAAGTCAATTAATCGATATATTTAATAGTCAAATGTACTTACTATATAAAAATAAAAATGGGAATTCTTTTCAAAAATACAACAATCCCCTCGCCCTTTACCCCACCCCTTCCCGGCCGAAATATGTTTTCTGTACAAATCTAAAAATTTTGACCGATCGCGTAAATAATTTTTTTTTAAATAACAGAATGAGAATATTAACGCTTACCCACCCACCTTTAAAAGAAAATTGAATTCTCTTGTTTAAAAGTGGGAGGCATTGTCATATATATTGTAAATGTAATCATTAGTAGCATTATATTAGAATAGTGAAAAGGAATGTAATGTAAGAAAAATAAAATATTTCTGTAAACATTAAATCTAAAGTTATAAAAATTAAAAAGCTATTATAAAAATAAAAAATTAAAAAGGTATTATAAAAATAAAAAATTAAAAAGGTAACATTAGGTAAATTAAAGTGGTACGTTATAAAAATTAAAAAGGTAATAATTGTTTTTGAATAAAATATTTTTCCATAGCGTTGTTTGTGATGGTCGACATAGAGATTTATTAAATTTAGAAAATCTTAAAATAAATAATATTCAAAAAAGCCAAGTATGGACATCAAAAATATATTTCTTCTGGTTTGAATCGTTTAAAAGTAAAAGCCTGTGATGAATCACCTGTTTCTATAGATTTTTTTTTTTTATTATTATTTTTATTTTGAACTCTAAGATGATTTAAATGCTACGCGGGAAAAATTGAGCTAAACCCACCTGGCGGAGTATTGGAGCTACAAAAATTTGGGAATGATGAAACGCTAGTATTGGGAGGGAGTTAGTAGCGATTGATCGGATATAGGTTATGGGCAGTTACTATTCAATTCTTATAAATCATATTAATCTTGTGGTAAAGCCGTGTTTGGTACAAATGGTTGACGATCGATGCGGTCCGAGCGGTCCACATGTGCTTCCCATAAAAAATACTGAACACGGTTTTCGTAGATTTGGGTCGCGGTTATTGCGTTTTGAGCCGTTAAAAAACCGATTAACGTCTACTCTAAGGTGACGATGATATTGACAGTTCTACGAGGTTTCTGAATTATGGACTTTTTTGCTGGGTTTTTGAAACCGTTTAAATGTCATTAATCGCCTTCTTAAGTGGATTGCCGCGCAAGGGAGATGGGAGATTTAAGAAAAAGTAAGGAAGGCGGGTCCTAATTGGGGGATCGCGAGAGGAAAACGCCCCATAAATAATTTATAGGAATTGGCCGTGAAGCACGGATTAAACGTATACGATGTACCAGAGGGGTGACCTTAACTGAGCGGATAATGATTTATTTTCGTTTCGCAGGAGTCGGATAACGTAGGCAGATAGGAAAGTTAACTATAATTCCATTATATTTATCTGTAGACTAACGCTCTGTCGAGAAGCGACTAATGATTCATTTTCGTTTCGCGGGAGTCGGATAACGTGGGCGGATAGGAAAGTTTACTAAAATTCCATTATATTTATCTGTAGACTAACGCTCTGTCGAGAAGCGAATAATGATTCATTTTCGTTTCGCGGGAGTCGGATAACGTGGGCGGATAGGAAAGTTAACTATAATTCTATTATATTTATCTGTAGACTAACGCTCTTCAGGCTTTTACAATAGATAGGTAATTGCGCAATGACGGTATATACAGTTAGGAAAGAGATAACGATAACGTGTAAGCATATTAATGGCACGACAAGAAAATAATAAACTCAAATATAGATACAATATATTAACTATGTAATCACTACAAACCTGTCCGACATTAGCGTAGTCTCATCAGAACGGATAACGTGTATACGATTGGCTATTCTAGCTCAGATTTCGCCGGGTTTGGTAGTAATAACCCACAAAACATAATTGAACAAGTGTATCCAGATAAGAATATTGTAAATAAAATAATATGAATTTGCGGCCCATATACACATGAAATAAAAGGATAAAGCGTATGGGGATCTTATAGATGGATGGATAAATGAAACAAATATATATAGGAGAAAATGCAAGTAAAAAGCAAGCATATAAGTACCAAAAACATAGGAGAACATAGTGTGATAGAAATTCGAAGACGGGAGGAACAATAATGTGAAGTGGAACGGATATAGCAAGAGCATGTACTAATGATAAACGTACAAATACAGACAACTACTTGAGACCGATTCGACAGATACTAGCAATCTTTCAACACACCTCTAAGAACATGGTGAGTGGTATATAGTTATCAGCGGAGGCGTCCAGTACCTTGGCAATAAATAAGCACTGAATTAATCCGACGCCTTGCCTGCGGCACTGGAGGTTTATTTACTTATTTATTTTATTTATTTTCATTTATTGGTTTTCTTACAGCCACATGATTAATCAATCTTGAAAAGAAACCAATAATTGATGTACAGAGTTTTGGGCCAGTTACAAGAAAACACATATATACAATCGATAAAAAAAAATTAAGAAAAAAACATGTCCAATAGTGGGTTTGTGTGAGTGTGTATTTGTGTGTTTATTTATTTATTTATTTATTTTGTTTTGGGAAAAATTAAAAGCAAAACGATCTTGAAAATTTTCCACTGAATTTAAAAATTTACTTTAACTTACATTAATAGTTTATTGTGTTATAGCGAATAGTACTCTTCCAGTATTATATTGTTCGAGAATATTCACTGTCTATGTAACATAGTTATTTTGTGGATCAATCTTACTGCCAATAAAAATAATAATAAATGGTTACAAATTATGTTTAAATTCCGCAACGGAGGGACCTAATACGTCCCTGTGCGCGGGGAGCCGCGGGCATAAGACAGGATTCATTGGGTGATCCACGAGAAAAGATCGCCCAAAATTAATTTAAAATTAGGTATAGTACCTTTGAACGATTGTTATATCTAGGTATGCAGTGTGTACATGGTGAGTGTAGGGAAATTGATACAGTGATGTAGCAGCCAAGGATCGTTAAATTTCCGATAAAGACGAGTGAAAATACGAGGGAACGGGACATGATAATGGTAGATAATGAAGAAACATCAACTATGATTAGGGGAGTACCCGATAGATTGTGGTTACAGTTGATCAAACGACAATATGGACTGAACTTAGAAATTAAATATTAAAAATTAATTATCGCGCTTGTGAAGCGAATTTAAATCGTCCGAAGCCACCGAGTCCGCCCCAAAACAGAGACAGGGACCACAACAGAAGGTGGAGTTAAACTGGCAGGTCCAAGAGGGAATGTGTTTTTTCTTTGGCAAACTGAATCTAAGGGACAAAGATTTGGGTATCAAGGAAAGTAGGATATTGAAAATCCTGGAAACACACGACTTAGGACCTTTGGCTGCTGGGAGGGGTATTAGAGGTAACGCGGAGTCAGAATTCGGGCAGTCGGGGTGGACATCTACGGGGGTGCGAAATCCGCGTCGGTTGTTTTTTTGAGTGATAATTACCGTAAGTGATAGTTACCGTCGACTTAGACTGTTTGAAAAAGTCACAGTGTTTGAAAATTATAGTTTAACTTCAAGTGAAAGTGGTGTACGGGTAATTATACTCTTCGACATTGTTGATTGCTCACGTTAAAAGAAAAGGGGGGTACGGGTTTGATTTTATTTTATAAAGGGTAATTAATTTGGCATATAAGAACTTCGGAAATTACTGCGCTTTATTAAGTTGATTAGTCCGGCATATATAGAACTGATATTTGCAGATCTCCGGAAACTAGCTGTGCGTTATAAAGATACCTATTTTATGCTAAACACGCGGGAAATTGTTAATAAGTCTTATAAAAATACCTATCTTATGCTAAATACGCGAGGTCCTGTTAAAAGGGTTTTAACTCAGAGTACGGGTTTGATTTTATTTTATAAAGGTAATTAATCTGGCATATCAGAACTTCGGGAATCACTACGTTCTATAAAGTTAATTATTTTTATCGTCTTACTAGGTTCACAGAATAATACTCGCAGAATTTCAGGAACCGCTAGGGTTCAAATTTAGTTAATTTTCGTTTTACTAAGTATACAGGAATAGTATTGGCTGATCTCTGGAAACTAGCTGTGCGTCATAAAGATACCTATTTTATGCTAAACACGCGGGAAGTTGTTAAAAGATAAAGGAGTTGTTACTAACAGATTCGATTTTAAATAAGTCTTATAAAAATACCTATCTTTTGCTAAATACGCGAGGTCTCATTTTAATTTTACATTTGTAAGGCATATAATGTTTCGTTATATGAAATGTTTCGATTAGACCGGATTTATTTTAGTTATTGAAAGAATATTTAGTTACTTTAATAATCTTTTGTTTATGTTTAATATTAAGAGTCCGTTAAAATTATAGCGAATAAATTCAGGGATTAAAAAAAAATGCGTCATGATTTAGCCTATAATAATCTAGATTTTCATTTCGTTTAAAATTATGGAGATCGGGGTTTATTTACAATTTCACAGATGTATAAATTCCATTATTCTAGAAAATTATATAAAATAATCTCGTGAGAATCGGGGTTGATTTACAATTTCACAGATGTATAAATTCCATTATTCTAGAAAATTATATAAAATAATCTCGTGAGGATCGGGGTTTATTTACAATTTCACAGATGTATAAATTCCATTATTCTAGAAAATTATATAAAATAATCTCGTGAGAATCGGGACTTATTTACAATTTTACAGATGTATGAAATTTCATTATTCTAAAAAATTATATAAAATAATCTCGTGGGGGTCGGGGTTTATTTACGGTTTTACAGAAGTACAAGTTTCACTATTTTATAAAGTATATAAAATTGCTTCCGTTCGGCCCGGGTTATCTTATATTATATAGGAAAACATAGGTCCCGCGCTATTAAAACATATAAAAACGTTTCATGTGGCCGGGATTATTACGCGCGATGGGGAAAGTCTATAAGGTAAAAATATGTTTAATTTGGTTCGGGTTATTTTATATTTTATGAAAGATCGCCTCGCGGACTTTAACTATGAAAAAATGTTTCAATTAGTTCTGATTATACTTTAGGAGTGATGTAAACTTCGCGGTTGTAATCCTATATAAAAATCACGTTAGTATAATTTGGGTTATTTAATATTTTATGAAAGATATTTGCCTCGCGGACTTAAACTATGAAAAAATGTTTCAATTAGTTCTGGTTATACTTTAGGAGTGATGTAAACTTCGCGGTTGTAATCCTATATAAAAATCACGTTAGTATAATGTGGGTTACTTTGTATTGTACGAAAACGTAAATCTCGCGTATAAAAACGCGTATAAACAAAAAACGTATATCATGCATTCAAACATATAAAAACTTCTAGTACATTGTTTCGACAGACCGGGGTTGTATTATACTTATAAAGATGTTGTAGGGCCTCGTTATATTGAAAATATATAAAAACCGCCTGGGGCCGGGTCTTCTTATTTATAAACTATATAAGATTTCGTCACATTTAGTTATATAAAATGCTTACGTTCGAGAATTCGCGTTTCATTTTAAGCATATATAAATATAGGGTCCCGTTTTTAAACAATGTTAGTGTTTCGTTTAGAATTCGCGGCATCATTTAATAAATATGAAACATGTAGATTTCAATTAGAACTATTTTAAAATGTTTCGTTTAGAAATTCGCGTCTTGTATTATAAATGTGAAACTTATAATATTCGTTTTGAGCTAAAACGTATGAACATAGAAACACTACAGTTTTGACCGCTATTTGTTTACTATGCCTAGGACATTCTTGCGGTGTATTAGACTTGATGGTAAAATTTAAACTCTTACTCTGTTTAAAATATACGTAGTGTCTCCGCCTAGATTGGCTTCACGATATACTTAATGAAATTTGTAAGTTCCGCTGTCCTAAAATTATATAAAATTACCTTCGTTTAGATCGGGTTATATCATATTCCTCGTGGAACGCGTAAACCTCGTTGTCCTGAAACTAAATAAGGATGTTTCATCTGGACCGGTTTCATTTTACATTTTAGGAAGAATATAAATCCCGCGTCCTTCACTACATAAAATGGATTTGGTAAGATTGGGGTTGTTTATACTTGTAGAAATTACAGAATCCCGTTATTTCTAAACTATATTAAAATGATAAATTATATTAAAATGATTTAAACTATATTAAAATTTGCCGGAGAGTAGATATCAAATATTTGAGATGATAATAAATTTATATTAAGAATAATATTAAGAATAAAACTAAATCGGCGGACCCTAAAAGTAATATGTATTGACCTTATAAAGATGTAGACTAGTGGGGTTGTATTATAGAAGCAATCAATTCTTTAACAACAACAAGTAGACAAGTGGTTGCTTCATGGGTTTGTTAAAACTTATAAATGGATGGAATCCTAGATTCAAAGCTTAATCCCGGTATTTCGGATAAATATAAGAATTTGTAACATCGGAAAATAACGGGTAACGGATTTTATGAAAAATATCGGTGCGTATAATCATTAGAGTATGATCATTAGAATTAGAGTCTAGTCTCGATGACCCGGGTAAGTACGGATGCGTAAGGACTATGTTACAGTATTATTAAGATATATGAATACTTACAATTGTCGAGCTAGAGTCTAATTCCGGTATCTCGAGGAATATAAATTTAAAGAAAAGAAAATAATGTCTAGTTTCGGTTTGATTAAAGTATATACACCGTATGGTTGCAGAGGCTGGATACTAAGCCCCAGCTACGGGAACTTATAAGCGCGTAATGGCAGGATCAAAGGTTAGGTCGCGAACTATAGTTAATTAGGGGCCTGTGAATCGTATGCGCGTGCAAGGCAAGTGTCCGCAATCCTTAGGTATAAAGTGAGGTACATGAAGTGAAACTACGATGCACTGGACTGGATATAATCGGCGGCAGATGGGTAGTCATGTCATCCTCTTTCCGTTTGAGATTATCACGATATATAAAGGTGGCGCACGATTAAGAAGAATGGTCTCGGGTTCGACACCCCAGACAGAGACGGAAGAAGCGCCGACAGTGAAAGCTAACCCCTGTACCGTAAACTTTACGTATGTTTTTCCACAGGTGTTGTTTGCATGTTGAATCCGTACTGACCATAATAGGGGCAAATTAACCCTTCTCTGCATGTGTGTGAACTTCCAGGGATCGGGCGGCTCGTGTGCTCGACGCCGAACTTATTTATTTACTTCTATTTATTTATTTAATTGATTGAGTGATTGAATAATTAATTAATTAATTAGGTATTTATTTGTCTATTCATATATATATATCTATTTATTTGTTTATTTATTTATTTTTCATTCGGTCATTCATTCATTTATTTATTCATCTATTTATAAATTATTTATTTACCTATTTATTTATTTAATTGATTGATTGATTGATTAGTTAATTAATTATATATTTATTTATTCATTTACTTGTCTGATTGACTGATTTATTAATTAATTAATAATATATTTATTTATTTATTCATTTGTTTAATTACTTATTAATTTATTAATTGATTAATTTATTTATTTATTTATCAATTTATTTATTTATATATTTATTTATTTACGTACTCATACGACTGTGCATCGTCGGGGGGGGGGGGGATAGTCAGATCAGCATCGCCACCATCATCACCGAATGCCGTGTCCCAACTATATACCACGCGCCAAATTACATCACCGTCACTGAACGCCGCGTTCCGATTACACACAACTCGCTATGTTACGTCGTCGCCACCGATCGCCGCGTTCCAGTTATATATCGTCAGGAGACGTTCCCATAGCATCATCATCATCATCATCGTTAGCAGTGTCCCAGTTATATAGTCAGGAAGCGTTTCGATAGTATCATCATCATCATCATCATTAGCAGTGTCCCAGTTATATATAGTCAGGAGGCGTTTCGATAGCATCATCATCATCATCATCATTAGCGGTGTCCCAGTTATATATAGTCAGGAAGCGTTTCGATAGCATCATCATCATCACCATCATTATCAGTGTCCCCAGTTGTATATTCGTCCAGGAACATTTCACATAGTATCATCTCATCATCTTCATTACTGTGTTTCCAGGTCATATAATAGATACAGGAGTCGGTTCCGATAAGTCTCAATATCACCATTCATTAGCGTGTACCCAGTTGTATACTCGCAGGAACGTTTCAATAGTATCATCATCATCATCTTCATTAGCGGTTTCCCCGTCATATATCTCAGGAGGCGTTCCGATAGTAATCCTCACCATCATTAGCAGTGTCCTCGTTGTATATCGTCATGAGAGCGTTTCAATATATCATCATCATCATCTTCATTAAGAAGCGGTGTTCCAGTCATAATTAGTCAGGAGGCGTTTCCGATAGTTATCATCATCATCATTAACAGGTTGTATTCAGATATATATCGGCGGGTGGAAAGGGGAAAAAAAAAAAAAAGGCGTTTGCGATAGTATCATCCTCATCATCATCATCACTACGGTGGTTCAGCTTATTCGTACAGGAGGCGTTTTCCCGAATAGTATCATCAACATCCATCAGCATTAGCAGTGTCATCCCATTTATATATTGTCAGGAGACTTTTCACAATATATCATCATCATCAACCATCATATAGCAGTGTCCCAGTTGTATAAGTCAGGAGGCGTTTCATAAGTATCAACATCACATCATCCTTAATCGTGTCCAGGTATATATCGTCAGGAGACGTTTCAACAGTATCATCATCATCATCATCATGAGCGGTGTCCCAGCTATGTATCGTCAGGAGGCGTTTCGGTAGTATCATCATCATCACTAGCGGTAGTTCAGCTATATATCGTTAGGAGGCGTTTCGATAGTATCATCAACATCATCATCATTAGCAGTGTCCCAGTTATACATCGTCAGGAGGCGTTTCAATAGTATCATCATCATCATCATCATTAGCGGTGTCCCAGTCATATATAGTCAGGAGGCGTTCCGATAGTATCATCATCATCATTAGCGGTGTCTCAGATATATATCGTCAGGAAACGTTACGATAGTATCATCATCATCATCATCATCACTAGCGGTGGTTCAGCTATATATCATCAGGTGACGTTTCGATAGTGACAACATCATCTTCATCAGTGAAGGCAGGGTTCCAGTTACACATCAGTCGGAGAAAATTAGGCAGATCCCATCATCATCGATGGCAGGATTCTAGCTGTACACCATTTGGAGAAAATACACCGACATCCCTGGCCAGGGGCTAGGCATATCCCTACTGTCCAGATCCACCTTTCCATCTACTAATACGAGGGGTCATGCCTCGTGAAACCACATGGCAACCAACCATTACAAGTATTTATTTATGTATTGTATATGTATGTATATGTATGTATATTATATTTTATTAGTATGTATCTATTCGTACGTAGTGTATGAGGGGGCTCTTCACGGGTGGCACAACACCCGTGCGGATGTCTTCCCTCGTCTGGAATGGATTGAACGTATTGATGCATACCAGATTATAATAAGTACTACCTGGGAGGGTGGTTGCAGTCACTGTAGTGTCGCGAATGGCCAATGGGCTGCAGTTGCTCACAGGCGAGGGTTGGGGAGCCTAGGAAACTCCCCCTCCCCACTCGCATATTTTTGACTTGACAGGTGGTCCGGGACCATCTCTACAGTAGCTTCAGTATATATACCGTAGTTTAACTTAGTTTAACCTGGAGGAGTTGGAATTCGGGGGGCAAACTGGCTCTGAGCCCGGACGCCAGACACTGACGCGAGGGATGGTGCGGTACTTTGCACAGAAGAGGCCCAACATGAAAAGGCGCATCCAGGCTCAGGTCAACGTATCCGGAACTCGTGTCGGGAGAAGGAAGATGGGATCAGTCACCGATGAGCCTTTGGGTATGGAGGGGCCGAATTTAAAGCAAACACATTTTTCGCGTACACATACATTTATACATACCTCCCACACCCCCTTTATCCATTAGAACCCACCGTACCACTAGAATGAGACATAGGGCCAGATACAGGTGACGGAACTTAGGCCGGCTAGTAAATAAACGTAACCATGTAATTGATGTAAAAATAATGCAGAGTAAATATAAAAGATCGTAAGGAATAAGCACAGCGAGATAACGGCGGAAGATAAAATTATTAATCAGCGAGGGCGTCGAAGACGGAATCATCCATAGGAGCGGCTACGAAGGACTCGAGGGCTTTCAGGGGATCTATGTACTCTATATGTGCATGCGCATGTGATAACGGCACGTTACTAACCTTTCCAGTGGATGGCGGTCGATCCCATAAGTATGTTTAGCAATTGCACCGTAGGGCTTAATTGACGTGCTAGGTAGTTTTGTTTGCGTTTTCCATAAACATTCACGAACTTCATACCCCAGTATTTAATTTAAGTAAAGCTTGCGTTAGGGTTACCACTAAACCAATTCATCCCCTATAGTTCGAAACAAAAAATTACACAACGTGAACTGGGGAGGTCTTGAATAAAGCGAGGGTGTTTGGAAATACTACGTTAAAAACCGTAGAGCCTTCACCCGACGTAGATAGATAGCTTGTTTGCCTCTAACAAGGCGTAAACTCAGTTAGGAGTAGGATCGAGCTGAAAGGCGAAGAAGAGGATCCATCACAAATGGCGCCGCGACCAGGAGCCTGGGCATACAGTATGAAGGGACATGAATGTTGATGGAAAATAGGTGCAATTTACATGTTAGATTAGGTATAAAAGAGAAAAGATTATTACAATTTCAAAAAAAAAAAGAGTGTATAGTTAACGGACATTTTAGTATTTAAATAATTACAGTAAATACTATTAGATTAGAAACAGCTAGAAAGTTAGAAGAAATAATAGTGTATCCCAAGTATCTCGCGAGGGTGTTTGGAAATACTACGTTAAAACCGTAGAGCCTTCACCCGACGTAGATAGATAGCTTGTTTGCCTCTAACAAGGCGTAAACTCAGTTAGGAGTAGGATCGAGCTGAAAGGCGAAGAAGAGGATCCATCACAAGCCTGATATATTTCTTCTCAAGATTCTATGTATTACAAGAGGCTAACAAAATATTGAATATTCAGCTATACAAGTAATATTTCTTAGATCTTTATTATACCATAGATATAATTCTGTGTCAAACTAATATTGTTTATGACAATCCTAATAGACTCGACCTTGTGAGTAGGTGCGAACGAGCCTTTATTATTTCAGAATCGGAACAGCAAGTCTCGCGTGTAGCGGGTGCTTTACTATTATTTTAACGAAACGGACCAATCACAGGCGCGCTTTGCCTTCGACGGGTTGAGCCAGTGGCGACCATCCTGATGACTGAATCCGGCCAATGGCGGGCGCCGGCGGTGAGGTCATCGCGCGTAGGATGAGTCACGGATTTCGGAGGTATGGTGCAATCGTTACTATAAAAGAAGCGGATGCTCTATACTCGGCCCCCCTTCAGTTCGAGACCAGACTTGCGAGCGAAAGCGCTGCCCGACAGACTACCGACGGAGCCCTCAGTTCCAGAACATCATTTGCGGACGGAGTTGCTGTCCGGACGTGTGGAGGAATCTACCATTTCATCATTAACAGAGAGGACTATACCGCTACTGTGTAACAGCTAAGGAACACATTTATATTATCTATTACAGTTAATTATTTTCATTATCGAAATGTATTTATTTTGGGAAGATTTAAGATTGGAGCAATTATGTGTGAATAATGTCACGATTTCTTGTGTGATGTTGGTTCGATTCGTACGGGAATATCTCCCGAGCGAATATATTTTGATGCATGGGGATTTTCATACCATTTGTATTAACAATTGATTTTACGGAGCTCTATAAGCAGCGCTTAATAGATTCATAATAATTGTCGACGCGTTATGTATTGCATAAGTATTGCGCAATCCGGTCTTCAGCTAACTCTTTATGATTTGTGTACTTCGGTATATCCGGCTTAACAAGTAGCTTCAGAACGACGAGTAAAGGACAGAATGGGGAGATCTATCTGAAATTGGAGTTTTCTGGTTTATGAACGTTGAGCTAGGTGAGGTTGTGGATGAAGCTCGTGTCATAAGCCTGGAATCCGCGCAAGCCCCTGTGAGGTACTCTTAAAAGCGGGACCTCCCTTGTTGATCGGAGTGGCCACTAGACTCGACCTTCGCGCCTCACCCTGCTCAGAAACAGCGTGAACCAACGTCGTGAATTCTCTGACTTTGGAAGGATTTTCATGCCTGAATGCTATGAAATCTCAATAGAAAACGTTCCATTTCATCCTCTGTAAAAGGACAGAGCCAGATGCAGTATAAAAATCATTCACTCATATAGAGTAGCTCGGGTATTATAAATATGTTAAATAACACCCTAACATTTGACCAAAGTAAATGTTGCAAGATGCAGAATCGTGGGACGCCATTCTGAAAAGGCATAATGAGATTGCACAATAATTTGAAACATCGCTGACTATGCCCGCAAAGGAGGCTATAATGTCGTCATCAATTCGTACCAAAAGAGTACATGATTCTTCAAACACCGGCCTAAAAGAAAGGCGCCTCAAGACAACACTCATCATCAGAAATTCGTACCAAAAGAGTACGACCATCTCAATTATAAGCCTAAAAGAAGGGCGTCACAGGATCACATCTCGTAAAGAAGAGATAGAGTCTCGGGATGCAGTAAGTTCCGGAGGAATAAGGGGGGCCATTTAGTCACTTAGGAAGCTGGTCACCGGGTTTAGGCGGGCGCGGAGCCTTAACCCCCCTCGGCAGAGATGCTGAGGGTTTAAAAAACCAAAATTTAGCATTCAAAGAAACTATTATTTCCCACCATCCCCGAGACCTTATCTACTTATTTATAAAGAAGTTTCGCTTCAAAAATGTCTTATTTCGTAGATAGATAGCAAATATATGTATTATTTTCCCCAAGAATTAATATGAACAGGTTCATGCACGTCTAAGACGACACCATTCAAGGTAAGAATATGTTAATATAAAGTGTTTAAAATTATTAATTTCAGTGTTATTTAATATGTGAATTTTTTCCCTTTATGCCGTTCGATTGATTTTATTGGGTTGTTTCCAAACGGAGATGTTTTATTTTCTAAATACACGAATTCTTTCAGGTGAACGTATTTTTATTATAACATAAATGTATAGATTATTAGACTCGTTAGATATTACGTATTATTATGCAATCGTTTCCACACTGCTCCTATAAAAGAATTTGAAGTTACTACGATACACAATGGGGTCCTTCATCCATTAGACGAATTATGTGCCAATTCAACGACGCATTACGAATAGCATATATTGTATTTATCGAGATTTAGTCGCATTTATTATTTCTAGCAAGGTTTTTAGTATTGGTTCCAGGCGCCATTATGAGGCGGAAATAGTTCATATTTATAGCCCGACTGCAATAGGTATTTTTGTCGCATAAGAGGTAGCTCTTTTAGGAGTATAACTGTGTCTTATGTTTCGTCCCTGACGGACAGGATGGTATGGCTGTGGCTTTTTAGGTAATACACTTAGTAAATGCAAAGGGCATTAGGTATTATCAATTTCGTATGCGAACCCAAGATGTTAGTTAATATTTTTAGTTAATTTTGCATTCAAAAGCACAATTTTTACAGAATAATTATTTTCAGTTAATTGTATAGTTAGCACTGGCAGAGCGTTAATATTGTATAGAATACATTATTTATAATATTTCATAGAAGAGTATAATATTTTATTCCGCGTACATTATATAGTTACAGCGTAATTGCCGGCTTCAGTCGTCACCTCCCGCGCCATACAACTATTTTCGCTAACATCATACAGCAAATGACTTTATTCATTGCAATAAAATTTATATTATTTAATATTATTGCCATGACGTATATTGTTGACGGGTCACCCGGACACATCACATTGTTAGCCGCGACCAGGAGTTGGCAAATCAATTGAACATAGTAGATAAAATTAAATTTCAACTCGCGACGAGTAAGCATCGACATATTAAATAAATTATTAATACAGAATTCATCTTTAATAGTTTGGAAGACCCTGTATCTAGCTGGGTCATCACATGTTGTGATTAATTTTTTTAGTAGATTTTTGAATTTATTTTTGAAACTCCTATAATTTTTTACCATCTTCATTTCATTGAAAAGAACATCAAAAATGATGCCCCTTGATAGGCGAAGTGATGTTGGGGTGTGCTAGTATGACATTTAAGTAACAAAATAATTCAGAATATTCTGAATATATGTTGATATTATAATATTTAATATTTAATATTATAATATTTAATAATAATAATATTTAATATTTAATATTATAATATTTAATATTATAATATATTCTGAATTGTAAATACTGGTAAAAAGGAATTTAACAAAAATTGGAAATAATATTTCCTGGCGTATCCTAGTGTAATGCAAGTATTCGGATGAATTTCATTACACACAATAAAGTATATTGCTCTCAAAATTCCGTAAAAAATCAATGTAGATTTTCTCAATAGCGACATCTGTGGGGATTTAGGGGAATGAAAATGGCTTTGTACAGGCCGCATGGAAAAGGCGCTTACAAATCATATATGAAAGCTTTCCACGCAATTTGAACATATATACAACTTCCAAAAAATGAATAAGCATGGTATATTCTATCATGGGTGGAAATGGCGAATGTTACAATTGTGTAAAGTGATCACTTAAGCCAACCATAAAAAGACAGGTCATAAGTCCTGTGTACACCCAAATGACTTCTATACCTACTTTCCCATAAAACAGTTTCGTCTCTGTGAGATATCTATAATATACACTAATTAACAAAATAATTACCGCTGATCTCGGTCTATTACTAAAACATCCCAACGTATTATTATAAAATTAAATTTTGTGAATTCGTAGTATCGCATATTTTTTATATATTTATGATGTCAATTATTGCAGATACGCAAAGGAAACGGTTTTATCCGTTATCTCAAACGTGTGGAAAAAATGTTGTGAGAAATATCTATAAATAACCAGATTAAAATCTCTAATCCATTATGAAATAAAATATCGCGACATTTAACTGAATCCCCATATTGCCGGACTACTTTCAATGGGTCATTCCATGGGCAGACTCTCTCCGGCTCTGACCGCCGGTGCCGAGGCAAACGATTTGGCATTTCAGCACTTGCGAAGTTTCCTGGAAATGTTTGGGCACCTCCAGATCTTCAGCGAACGCCTCGACACTGGAATGCTGTGCTCAGAATTCAAGCAGAAACCGGATAACCGAACATGCTTTCATGAAATCTTGAAATCCAGAATTAATTAATTTGCCCACTCTCAGTTATAATAGACTCGTTTTAATATGATACCTACCTCTAGTAAAATGAGTAGTAGGTGTAAACCTATACAATAAAATGAGGTTTAAATATAAAATTTATCTTTCAAGGGATCCCTTAGGAAATTTGCTTTAGAAATTTTGCGTTTTTCCTCTCACATTTATAATTCCCAAAGAGATATTTCCCATCACCAGAATCAGTCTTCGCTTATACTGAATGTGTCATCAGTTATACTCCATACATATAAAGATTTACATATTTGATTTTTACACTTTTCATAGTCGGCCACTTACCATTGGTTCACTTTAATATTGTCTGTTGCTTACTATAAATTAACTTAATAAATTAATATCTTATCCAAATGTGTACTTAATTTACTAAGCCTAAAACATCTGGGAACCTTTGTAATTGGTTTACGCAATATATTATCCTACTCTGTGCTCCAACATTCTATTTTAATGATTGAAACAGTTGAGATTCCATAAAAATAAATAAATAAATCAATATTTTTGAAATACTTTATTAATTGTACATTCTTAACATTTAATTTAAAGGCTCATATTGGGTTGTGTTTAAAAAAATTATCTTGTTAAATGACCATATAAACCAATTTTTTATTATACTCCCTTTCTTATTTACTAGTTGAAACATTTTTTTTTTCGCTTAACCTACGCGTTGGGCTTCGATCGGGCGACGCTACGAAAGGGAGTAATAAAAAATTTCCAAAAATTCAAAATTATACTATAATCAGGTTTCGCGTCTACCAGACGCGTTGAAATATTTTCCTACAACTTAATAAGTGGTATGAAAAAACCTTTCAAAATTTGAAAAATCCAAAAATTTATTAATTTTTTTTAACGAAAATTTAATAGATCTTCTTGATCGTCGCCACGAGTCTGCTTGCAAAGTTTCAGCTCGATTGGATCACGGGAAAGGGGTTTAAAATGGATCCAAAGTTTTTTCGTCAGACAAGAAGACAAGCAGACGCCACGAGTTAATTAATATAAAGGGAGGAAAAAATAAAGTAGGATTAAAGTTGAATGAATTAAAAATTTTGTAAATTAGAAAAAGTGTTAATAGCAAATAAAATATTATAAATAAGCGGGTAATTTTTGCAAATAACCTTTTAAGTATGCTATTATATTAGTTCTTAATTAGTTATTCATCTCCTATACATTTTTTTTATATTGTTAATGATTGTACTTCGATTCTTAATTTTTAGTATTGGTTGTACCCTGATAAAGGGGCCATTGTCCTCAAAACATGTTAATAATTCGACAAATTAATGGTTATGTTATTTTTACTCCCTTTCTTTTAACTCGTAGCGTCTGCTTGTCTACTTGTCGTCTTGTCTGCTTATCTGAGGAAAAAACTTTGGATCGATTTTTAAACCTTTTCCCGTGATCCAATCGAGCTGAAACTTTGCAAACAGACTCGTGGCGACGATCAAGACCTATCAATTTTTCGTTAAAAAATAATAATAATTATAATATAATTTTGGATTTTTCAAAATTTTAATGGTTTCTTCATACACGTCGTATGAAGATTCCGACGTATATGGTAGACACGAAACTCGAAACTGAGAAAGGAAGTATTGTAAAAACTTGGTTTTTATGGGTTACTTTTTTATAAAAATAAAATGCTGAATCGGCCTGGAAAGCTAATTCCAGCCGAGCATTCTACCACTTAATTCATTTTTAATTTATGAAGAAATGGATGAATGTATCTGATAGAATATATGAAAGAAATTTTATTGCTAATCATACTTTGCTAACGTGTGCCTTATCTAATTAATAATAACCTCATCATATTATGAGGAAAACAAGTTTCACTTTAATACCCAGATGCCAAAATAACTGATTCCAATGCCGATTAGATGGTTCTTCCATTTTCAGAATCCAAGATGAAAATGAAAAATAAAACTGAATTTAATTCGAAGCAAGTCACCTAAGTCACCGAGCTACAATTCGTAACTGCAACGTGTAGTAAAAGGTTTCTTAGAATACAGAATAATAGCCCCCCACAGCTCCCCCAAAGATCACACCAATTTCAACAACTTCTCAATCAAAACTTAATCCAAGTTTTCATTCCAAGTTTAATTCCCCAATTGTGTTCTGTGTTCTATGGTATTAAATTATTCCGCAGAATATTTCGGGGGCTAATTAAATATCAGGCGGCAGCCAGCTCAGACGAGTTCCCAGATCTGCTCGCGTAGGTACTTAATATATTCACACCGCGCGGCGCGGCGCCGCTCTTCGGCGTCCTTGTCAACGGTATTCCCTTGTGTTGTAATTGCCCCCTCACGTCTGAGAACTAGAAATTGTTATTACAGCTTTCCTAACCATTTGTCTTGGTTGATTTGTCAGTAAAAATACAACACATTTCTAGAGGGTCAAATTATATTCGGCATACGCATATTTGTTTAGTGACAAAAATATACCTCTAAATAATGAATAAAAAGTTGATTTTTTTTTCAATGAAAACACATTTTGTTGTGAAGTAGCAATTTTATATTCATAGTTTTATGATATTTAAAAACAAATTAAATATCATAGATATATATTTATTTTTTATATATTTTTTATTACATAATTGGGTTATTCATAGTACCTCTCCATTTAATCATTTAAGATTAACAATTTGAATTTTGTGTATAGTCTTTCATAAATGATAAGTACATCTTTTATTCCATTTAATCTCATTAAATTTTCACGCATGTCATAAATACCTACGTATTAAGTTCTTCGTTAAGGATAATTTGTAAATTAAACACTGTTATAATTCTTCGTGAGTTTATTGGTACAACTCGAGTTTCAGTAGCAATAGCAGTAGCTCTCATCATAAGATATAAACTTTATATACTTTATGACGTGAAGTTCAGATCCTCATGACCTGACCCCCTCGTCATCACCAGCTAGTACAGCCGGAGAAGACTGGGACAAGCCTTACTCCTTGACTTCAATCTCAGGGTCTTCTCAGTGATGTGAACGTTGAACTCTCTCGAGCCGCACCAGGTGCCTCTCACATTATCAAGCTTCAATTTGCAAGAGATTAACAAAGATGGGTTCACAAAACAAAACATTTTGAGCAGTCAACATAAAAATTTATTCAATCTAGTACTAACAACTAGCTGTGCGACGAAAGGCGACAACGAGAAAACTCAAAAATATTACTAAATTTGTCTTATTAAAATCATTTTTTCTAATTTAAAATAAATTGACCTCTCCGCGACATTGTCGCTAACGGCCGCGCGATATAAGGGAGAAGGCAGTTTAAACTTATATTTTTATGACTCTATAGGCGGTGGCGCCAGCGCAAATGTCGTGAATCGGGCAATCATAGGGTTAAAATTTACATTTAAATTGAATCAGACATAATTAACACTTACAACAACGCATCGACAAGATGCTCGAAATGTCCTTATCGATGGACAATCACTGATGTTGCATATTACTTCCAAACCTCTGCGCTTCGTAAAACTCTACGTTTGTGCCGCGATGTCTCGCTATGCTGAACGGAGTGAAAGGTACTTGAGATGAGAATGATATCAGAGAATACCAATTTCTTCTGTGTGCCAACTGCACCGTTCAGAAGACGCTCGCCACCTGCATCACGCCATGGTGTCTTCCTCCAGTTCAGGGTAAGACCGGCATCCAGTGGGTCGATGGACGCTTGTTCTTACGCCGCCATATAGACCCTCGTGCCGGACCTCGAGCTCTCAGCAGGCCGCACGCTCGACATCCGGAGACGGGGTCACTTCTTGATCCCGTCGTAGGAACCCTGATATAAAATTTAATTATTAGCACTCATCTACAATTTAATAATGTTATTACGATGCTACTTCAAATTTGCGTCTCTCAATTCATGGTCTTACCTCAAAAAAAGGGATGCGAAGGTCTTACATGTCGACACTATGTCTAGCGAATAGTGATGGGTCCGCTCTGTACTCACTACTACAATGTAGTACTACACTACATTGAAGTGCACACTTCGCACATCTTGATGTGTAGTGCACACTACAAACTACAAACACCAAAGTTATTGAAAGTATAAACTTCAAATAGTACACTTCATTTCAAAGCGAACACTACAAAGTACATACACTTCAAAGTTATCGAAAGTATGAGAAACCCATTTTAAATAGTGTATTTTTTACGTGAAATTTTTGGAAAGTTGATGTAGATATATGAAGAAATTTCTGGAAACTGAAACAACCCCTCCCCCCCCATGGTTTGAAAAATTTTGGGAGCTATGAAGAAATTTTTGGGAAGTTGATGTAGCTAAACGGAGAAATCTCTGGAAACTGTAACAACCCCCCCCCCCATGGTTTGAAAATTTTTTGGAATCGAACGAAGAAATCTGTCTTTTTTTTAGGTCGCCAAATGTTACTTTGGAGAAAATATCGTCATTTATTTAAATATGTTTGTCGTTGACCTTTTTTTTTTTTGGCTCGCCAAATTTTTATTTGGGAAAAAAATACTTCACTTCATTTAAAAATTTACTTCACTATTACTTCATTTCATTACTTCACTTCATTATTATTACAATTACTTCACTTCATTTACTTCACTTCAATTACTTCACTTCAATTACTTCACTTCAATTACTTCACTTCACTTCATTTACTTCACTTCATTTCGTAGTCCTACAATTACTTCACTTCAAGTAGTTTTTACTACAATTGTAGTGTACACTTTGTAGTCTTCAAACTGGTGAACGTGTGTGTGTTGTAGTCTTCATTTTTTATTTTTATTTATTTATTTAAAAATCCTTGTTTACAAATAAGATACTTAATACTAATTTAACAATAGAACATAAGATAAAACATAAGATAATTTACACATTTTTTTGTTTTGTTTAATTTGTGGATTATGCCACTCTACTAGGCTAGGCCTGTCCCAGAGTGGCGTTATAGCACACAATTATAATTTTTTTTCGAGTTCGTCAGTAGTATTTATTTTCATAAGGTAGTTATTATGTATCTATAGAGTATCAAGTGGAATGTTAGTGAAAGTTGAGTTAGTCATAAGTCCAAGTGTAAATATGTGTAGAATAATTGTTTAATGTAAAAAGGGTTAAAGTTTTGTTTAAGATTATTTTTTTATTTTCCTTAATTAATTAATTAATTTATATAGGTATATATTTTTATTTAAAGACATTATTACGCAATTACAGTAAGTAAATTTTCAGTTGCTGTTCTAACTTTGGAGGTAAGCCAGTTGTTTGCTAAAGCTTTTATTTTATTAATTGAGTATATTCTGATTTCCGGGAAGTCTGTTTTAAATATGTTAAATATTTTAGGCCCTATGTATGAGTAATTTTTCTGTCCATGTGTTGTCTTAGTTTTTGGTATTTCGTCAAGGTTTCGTAATGCTTGTCTAGTATTATGTGAATGCGAGTTACTGGTTGCTGTTAGGTGGTTTGTGTTTTTAATGTAGAAGATGAGGGTAGACTTAACGAACAGCTGTCTAACGTCCAGTACATTAAATTCTCTGAATAGTCTGTCTGATTGGTATGTGAATGGTTTCTTATTAATGACTCGGAGCAAGGTTTTTTGTGCCGTTATAGCTGGTTTTAATGTGGTTTTGTAAGTACCTCCCCAACTTGGAATCGCATAGTTCAAAAATGACTGGGCAAGAGCATAATAGATAGTTTTGAGTTGCTGTTTATTAAAAATATTACGTATGGATTTAAAAAGGTAAATGAGTTTTAAAAGTTTTCCCGATAATAGTTCAATGTGAAGTTTCCAGTTTAGGTGCCTGTCTATTATGATTCCCAAGTATTTCACACTATCTGCATTTTCCAAGGGGGTGCAATCACAGTTTTGGTGTTGGCAATCATGCATAGTCAATTTTAAATCGCTAGATGGCTGCCCTCTTTTATCTATGCTGAATGTCAAATACTTAGTTTTTTTGAGATTGACTGTTAGCAAATTATTGAAAAATTAATTATTTTGAAATGAAAAAATTAAAATTATTTTGAAATGAAGTTTTTCCCTCAGCTACTAGCGAAACCCCAATGATGCCATTTTGTTTCGCTTTAACCGATTATGCGGCAGCGGCCGCTAAAGCTCGTAAATGATCCCTGTTCCGAAATGCGCGCGCAGTACCTACGTGTATTCGCATGATTTTATTAGTAATTTTTCGCGCTGTAATTGAAAAAATAATTATTTTATAGAGTGTTCCGCGAAGGAGTGTGACAAATATGATTTATTTCGTCACAATTTACTTCACATACATACTTCATATACATACTTGTATAATATCTACTATTCGTCGTATACATACATATAATACTATATATCTTCATCTGTCTACGGAACTCGAGTAGTGCTAATAAACTGAAGTAGAATTATGACAATATTCAATTTATAAATTATACTAAACAAAAATCGTTATGAAAATCAAAAAAGTTGACACCGGCCTTTCTATTATCAGTATACCTCCATACTAAAACATATAAAAGACATTAAAACCAACAAAGAATCTTGCTAAAATTCCATATTTGTTTCACTTCATTAAAAACTAATATAATTAAATTTAAAATTTAAAGACATAACATTCGTTAATAACAAATACGAAATCTGAATTCTGGCTAATAGTCTTCGTTGCGCAAAATGAAATAAAGACGGCATTGCTATACTGAAAATCCGGAATTTGACGCCTACGGTATGGCCTGATCAGATCAGAGATACTACTGACTGTTGTGTTAGAACGGCTATTCGAATTAAGGACTGCAAAGAATGGTGGAGGAAAATCGTTAAAAACATCAGCAGATCATAAACCGGGGGTCGCCATTCTAGTAATGAAGAAACTGACTGGACTAAAAGTCTTGAACTAAAAACTTGGACTAAAAGCGTTAGAAATCAGCCGAAATTAGGGTACTCATTTCCGTCGATTTCTATTCTTTACTCTTTATTTAGTAGCCTTTCTGTCTAGCAACATTTGCGTAAAAAGTAATACGCTTTAATATTAAAATAATACTGTGAATAATTTAAGTAAATTGAAAAAGTAAACGAATACCCTTCAGAAATATAAATATAATAATTTCTAGTCAATTTAACATTTCTGCTCCTAACACTTTCACAGACGGTTACTTTGTCGATTATGTTTACGTACCTGCCTGCTCCGAGCTCGCGTTATTAGTAATGTTGGATCTGGGTTGGTTTGTTTCTGCGCTCTCCAGCAACCCATTCGACACTCCTCGCAGTTGGGAAACTTTTAACTTTTGACAACACCGCCACAAAACTTTGCTACTTTCAAAAAATAAAAACTCTAAAGTGATCAAAAATTTCGTGAAGCTGGGTCTTTCTACTTTCGAATATTTTTAATACTTTCGTTCTGCATTCTGCATCTTGTGCATTTTTTGAAAGATGAGAAATTCCGAATAATTTATACGATAGTATTATATGCTCAACATCAATATGACAATGTCTCAAGATTGACAGTAGCGTAGTACGATAGCAAATTTATAAATATTCTTGCAAAATAACTCAATTAAATAAACGTTGGTCATACATCTTCGTTGAATAATACTCTTTGATTCCAGAATTAATTTTAATATTTAGGAGTAAAATACGGATTGTATCAGTTGGTCATTATCTGGCAAATAAAATGGTCAACGAATGACAGTTCGTCCCACGCACAACTCTGTACTGCCATTATACGCTATTTTAGAGACGAGTCTCATCTGCGTATAAGTACAATTACAATAAATTTAAAAAAAGGACAATTATTGTATTCCAATTTATCGATGTAATAATATTAAAGAAGTAATGTAATGTAAGAGTGACATCACTTTTCTTTAAAATGTCGTTTTATATTTTTTACTTCCTTTCTTTTAACTCGTGGCGTCTGCTTGTCTGCTTGTCTGACGAAAAAACTTTTCCCGTGATCCAATCGAGCTGAAACTTTTCAAGTAGACTCGTGGCGACGATCAAGAAAATCTATCAAATTTTCGTTAAAAAAATAATAATTATAGTATAGTTTTGGATTTTTCAAATTTTTTATGTTTTTTTCATACAATTCAGTATGCTGTATAGAGATTCCGAAGCATATGGTAGACACGAAACCCGAAAATGAGAAATGGCGTATTGTAAAAACTTGATTTTTACGGGTTACTTTTTATTCCCTTTCTTTTAACTCGTAGAGTCTGATTGCTTGCTTGTCTGACGAAAAAACTTTGGATCGATTTTTGACCCTTTTCTCGTGATCCAATCGAGCTGAAACTTTGCAAGCAGACTCGTGGCGACGATCAAGAAGATTTATCAAATTTTCGTTAAAAAAAATAATATATAATAGTATAATTTTGGATTTTTCAAACTTTTATGGTTTTTTCATACAACTCAGTAAGTTGTATGAAAATACTCCGACGCATCTTTTAGACTCAAAACCCGAAAATGAGAAAGGGAGTATTGTAAAAACTTGGTTTTTATGGGTTAGTTTTTTATAGTAAATTAAAAATAGAGACAGGTGAAGGTGAACCAGGGCAGGAATATATTATATGATGTTACCTCGCCGACCCGGCTTCGTCGGTGATTTGAATTTTTGTGTATTTTAAATAACATTTTCCCTTATATTACATTTCACCGAAAAACAAAATAAGTCTCGCTTGCAGGAATGAAAAATTTCGAAAAAATTCATCACAAATTATTTATTAAAATAATTTCTTTTAAATTGTATGTATGCATAAACACTACGCTTTGTTTCTCAGTATCTTTTGGACAATTGAGAAATATAGAACAAACAATATGGAGTCACTTTTCTTTTTCTACGGTTAATTGGATATTTAAATGTTCCATTTCTCGTTATGGAAATGAAATTGCCGGCTGAAAATAATCACATTGACCTAGAAATTAAAGGCAAAATTATCTGTGCAAAAACCACTATATTTGAGAACACCATGTTCTGCTTCGCATACACGAACTTGACGCTTTATGTTCTCAGGTTTTCACGGCCGTTCAGAATCTAATCTGAAGGCTGATCACACCAGCCCTGATGATGGAGCCTGCAATAGGATCCGAAAAGTCGGTCAGACAGATCAGACATGCGCGACTGAATATCCCAGAAAACTACGCACAGAAGATTGACGCTTTATAATTAACATAAAATTATACATCACGTTGGCAAAATTTATATTTATTGGGATAGTATTTTATTGTATTTATAATGTCTGTCTGTTAGGATTATCAATATTTTACCCATTTCTTGACCATAAACCATTCTGAAATTTGAGAGTGAGACGTATTCCGGATGAAAATACCATAATCATTAATTGGTTTTACCAAGTCAGTTTAATTATTCAAAAATATATTTAAAATATTATAAATGCCGGTGAAATCTGTCGGTTATTATTATTTATAACTTTATTACATTCTGGAAGACCGCTGTTATTTGATTCTTAATCTCGGTATGAACATGAACAGAGTTGGACTATCTCCCGAAATTTTGAGTTCGTATACAAATAAGAATTAACCCATCCGGTAACCGCGCCATAATCTAAACTCTTTAAAAAATTAATCCCTACTAGAACGAGAGCTGAGAACTTACAACATAAACATGGTTGACATATTTCATTATTCTGTATCGAAAATTTCTATATATTTGGCTCACGTACAGTGTTATCAAAGGCTTATCGATCATCCGATAGTAAAAGATATTTTTTCCGATAAATTCGAGACATATAACATACAACCGATGTGAAAAAAGTAAGTTTGGCAATAGTGTGAAATTTTCTTCGGTGCAGTTGGCAATAGTGTGAAATTTTCTTCAGTGCGTGAAGTTCCTAATGAATAAAGTGCACTTTTTTATATGTGTACCTACCTATTATAAAAAGATCAACTTTGAAAAACGCAATGTTTGAAATGGAGGAAGATCGGCGAGATATAATAACAGTAAAGGACAAAATATCATTTTTTGAAAATATAAGAAGGTGCGTAATAAAGTAACACATTTAAATTATCGTAGACTCTATACAAAGACCGGTTGTTTCACTTTGGTTAATAGTTAGTAATATTTAAGTTTAAAGCACAGTTATTTGTGTTTTCAAACAACCTATTTTCGTAAAAATCTATGCTTTAAACAAGTTGATACAACCGACCCTTAATTATTATAAAATGGGTAAATCATGATGTCTGAAAATAATAGTTTCATACAAAATATATTATTCTCATTTTTGTATTATTAACCACTCATTCAGATTGCTACGATTGATAAATAGGGAAATAAAATGAATCTAGGATATTAACGCAAGCAATGAATTTTCATTTGTTTTTGCATTGAAGAGTAATAATTTTTATTTAATGTTATATATTAATATTAGCTGGAGCGCAGGGTACACGTTAAGTTATGTGGTAGATTACTGTACTTGTTTATATCTACATATATACAATATAGTAACAAAGTTATCGTTTATACATTATTGTTTTATTGAAATTAATTTTACATTTGTTTATTTTCCAAGCAGCGAAATGGAATTGCAATGTAACGAAGTATGTGGTATGTTTTAATATAAAGTTATCATTTTATTGCACTCATTACGAGGTTATTTTTTCATTAAAATCTGATCGAAAGAAATACTTATATAGCGGATAGTTTTGAGGTCTCTCGGTATTGAAAGGTATATTACTTTTTGGGAAATATTTCTTTGAAATGTAACTTAAAATTGAAGGACCCATTTATTTATTTTCAATCGATTAATTATCCCGTGCTTGATAACTCAAGGCATAAGTATATCCCAATTATAATAATTTCGTTGTCTGTTCGTCCGTCCGTCGTGACTTCGTGTAACGTCCGTAACTTATTTTTAAGGTAATTTTTTCTTTTATTTTCATTAATTAACTTTTTTCTTTTATCTTTTTTTAAATCTTTTTTTTAATATTTCTTCTTTTTTTAACATAAATAAATAAATACTTATTCCTTATGAACCAACATGTAAAATTACCATCATTTTTGACGGGTTACAGCTAGTATTTTAATAACCGTGAAGGAAACCATCTTTTTAATTCTTAATATTATTTAAATCATTCTACACTTATATTTTTTGTGAGATTTTGAGATTCATAAAGGCCAGTGCCATTTATCAGAGGCGAAATAATTGACAAATTGAGAATGATCTAAAATCTCGTAGAAAAATTGCGGTTCAAGATTGTGAAAGATTTTTATAATTTATATAACTGAGAAACTGAAATACTAGAAATTACTATCAATAATAAACAAATTAGTGGGGAATTATGATTATTTTAATCTTTATTCATTTTTAAAATCGACTGTAATATAATAGTAGCTATATAATTTGTTTGACGCGATAACCGCATACTTACGCGTGATAGACGTTACCTACTATATGACGCGGACGCATGAAAATTAATGTGATATGAGATAATGGTATTATTTATTGAAAATTTCATGAACTTGCTTGTAAAAATATATAAGTATTTATCAAACATTTTAGATGTGTCCCTGTTGAAAAAGCTGAAAAACAGAAGGGTAAATCCAAAGATTACGATGCCATTGACACAAATGCGCATTCTTTTCAAAGAACACTAATCGAAAATCATGCTCATGTGCTTCCTAAACGAACGTCCGTAGGAAAAATAACTTCCAAAGAAAATCTATCCCAAGAACCCGACATTTATTATAAACTGAATGATGAGAAAAAACGCATCGCAATTGTATTTAACCATCTCAACTATAAACCGTCGACTGGAAGACATGATTTGTCGAAAAGAGATGGAACGGAGAAAGACTGTAAAAGAATAGGAAATTGTTTGAGAACCAAACTGGGTTTCGAAACTGAGGTGTACGAAGACCCTGAAGTGAAAACGATTCGGGCAGTCATCGAAAATGGTAAATAAAACGGCATATTATTGAAAACTTTCACACAATTACACATACACAATACATTGGTTGCAATGCTTAATAATACATTTCATTTGATTTACACAAACATATGTTGGATACCTATACATTTCATTGTATTCATCTAGAAAATTACTCGCAGTATGTATGAGAAAGCGTAACATAAAAAAAATCTTATCGTGAACACGTATGTATATGTGAGAGATAAAGTTGCGTGTCCATAAATTCAAATTAACACGTTCGATGTTATTTTTTAGTAGTACCTACCTAGATAACATTTTTATTGTGTATTATTTAATTTTTTTTATTAAATGTAATTTATATGATTATAGTGGAAATATTGGTTTTGATGCAAATTTGGACACCTGAAGACATGAGTAGATACCAGCGGACGTCATACACCCCCATACCATAATGCGTCCTCCACCATGTTCCATTATAGGCATCACGCCGATGTTCTTCACCAATTCTCCGACGGACGTATGCAGAACCAGGAGTCCCTAAAATCTACAAATAAAGACAGAAAAACATGATTCCTAATTTTTAACCTCTAAACACCAAAAGCACTTTTTTGGCTATTTGAACCAGGTTTAACTCCTCCGAATTCAATCAATTTTCTGAGACCTCTCAATGTCATTTAACGTATTTTAGGCATTATTGAGTGTATAGGTATATACTTTTTAAAATTAGTGTAGAGCAACGCTTCATAAATAGAACTGATCCGTAAAACGAGTATATTAAATAAATCACATAAAACTAGTATTTTTAAATAAACCATCGGGAAAAATTGGGATAGCAGGTAGCAAATCCCATCAAAACACAATACAATCTGAAAGGAATAATCCTAAATGAAAATTTGGTCAGAGCTGTACTTCAGTGTTGATACTAGAACTCCATTGTGTACCGATAATCTTGCCTCGATTGCCTGATTAGAATAATTTTTTCACAGATTTCACAGATGTTCACAGTTCACAAATACAGATTTTTTCTTTCTTGTATATATTTTCCAGTTAGCATGAAGAGCGCTTCCGAAGTGAGCTGTATAGTGGTGGTGGTGATGACTCACGGTGATAAGAATGGAATTCTGCACGCATATGATTTCGTGTATCCGACAAGCAACCTTTTCGACCCATTTCTTTCGGAAAATACTAAACTTGCTGGAGTACCTAAACTGTTTTTTATTCAGGTATTACATTTATTTATTTTATCTATTTTATAATTAAAAACACTCTTACTACACACACACACAAATAGTATTTAAATCATTGATACATTGGTCCTAAACTCTTTATTAAAATATTAGACAATATAAACAAAATGAAAAAATTTATATGTAACCTGAAGACATGATTGTATTAAAATTCGAATTTCAAAGATGGGTATACAATTGGCTGGTGATATTATTACGCAAACTTTGAACTATTATATATGTGTAAAAAAAAAAGGTACTATTATTGCATTATATTAAGATAATAATAGTAATAATTAATATACAGGGTGTAAACAGAGCTAGTCCACAAAACTTTACCGGTAGATTCTGAAGTCGAAAATTTTCATGGAGAAAAGCGAATTCAAAGTTCAAGATTTCAAAATGGAATTTTTTTTTCAATATATCTGACTTATCTTCTGTAAACTGTATAAGTATCATAAGTGTATTGTGATATCGATTCCGGAATTTATAAGAATTCAGACTTAGCTCAAAAGTATAATAAAACTGAGGGCAGGGATAACCAAAAAGTAGGTAGACACTATAAAATCCAGAAGATAAGGAAAATCTGGTCTCCTGTACTGGTCTACTTATACGACGAGGACGATTTCAGATTTTGACAAGTCACACTTCAACATGGCAGAATCATAACTCCAGTGAGTTTTACAATTGAATTATCTAAATAAAAGTAGTAGCTGTACTGCACGACTCCAGCCCAGATTTGAATTCTTGTATTATATTAATTTTATATTTCCCTTAATTTAACTTCAAAAAAATTATGCTTGCAATAAAAAATATAGCCGAATACAAGATTATAGATATCAGGATTCCTTTTTGGACATATTTTTTTTGTTGCGCAATATGGAACAGAAAATTCAGTGTCATATTTTCTTGCTGCCAATTTAATATTTCAAAGTTTCATATCTCTGCATACGATGAAATTACGTTGTGAGCAGAAAAAATTCGCTTTGACCAAAAGATTCCAGACGCAATAAACTGTGTAAATATAAATTTGTTTTTTGTGATTTATTTTGGATCGATTTAGGCGTGCCGGGGCTCGGAGATGGATGCTGGGATCGAGGTGGACGGCGCCGGGGATTACGATGCCGTCCAAAAATTCCCAACTCACGCTGACTTCCTCGTGATGTACTCCGCGATACAAGGTAACGCGTTTAGATCTTGGGAAAGGGAGATTTAGCCATTGGACCATAATGCATAATCACCTTTCCTCAGGAATCGTCTTATCTCATTAAAAACACAAGATTATAAACTTGTAATTACTATCGACGAATTCGCATTCACTTACCTATGTACCTACTCTAAACATAATTTAAAAATTAAATTATTTAAAATTACATAAATCCAAAAATAACTTACTAAGCTACCATCATTATTGGAAAATAATCTCAAATGTGAAATAGTACAATATGAAATTAATGTACAACTAATTAAATTCGGCATGTTGGTGTAGGTATACCAGTATACTACGATAATCAATTTAAAGTGATTTTAAGTTTTATATTATGCATCAGATTTTTCCAGTGTGCATCCGGCTTAATTGATTAACTACAAGAAATAAAAGTATAATAATAAATCTGTGTACAAATATTGATAGCAATTATTACAAAAATATGAAAACATGACTGCTTATTTTCTTTTCACACAATTATATATTAAATAGAAAGGAGAACTTGAAAATTAAATGAATATTGAAAACTCGAACAATATATTAATATCATCTGAATTTTTGAACAACAAATTATCTTTCACTTTTTGCAGTACAAGTAGTCAAGATGACTGAAGTTCCATGATGCTAAACGAATCAAAATAAAGTGCATTACTCAGCATAAAATAAATCACTGTTGTCTAAACGGGGTGCGTGAACGTTATTCAATAATTACAGATTACGTGTCTTATCGAGATGAGCGGGGAACGTGGTTCATCCAGTCCCTCTGTGAACAGTTGGAGAAGGCTGGTGACCCCGCGCACCGGTGGGATCTCCTCCAAATGCTGACGTTTGTGAACATGAAAGTGGCCCGCAACTACCAAAGTTTTACCGACAGTATCATAACCAATAAAAAAAAGCAAATGCCACAAATTGAGTCCACTTTGACTAGACTCTTAAAGTTCCCTCCCGCAATAGAAACTAAAGGTACAGATACACGTGCGCATAACTGGCATGCTCATTGGTATGCTCAAAATTAGCATGCCCTAACAACTGTACACACTTGGTCATTATTATTATTATTTTATTTTTTTTAACATGTAACAATATTTATTTATGGACTGTATTTATTATTACATAATTGTGACTTATACAATATTTTTTTACATTACAAAACTGTATATAAAAAATAAAACCATTGTTTTTAAATATAAATTTGTAGCTAGAATTATTAATACATTTTTTTACAAAGCAGTTTTTTGTTAATAATTTTTTTACAGTTACACATGGCATTTAATTTTAACATGTCGTTTTATTTTATTTTTCATTTTATGATTCGATAAAATTTTCAATTAAAAATTTCATTGCATTGTCACCCATTTATTAGATAAAATCAAATTTGCTATTACAACAATGTTACCTATTCAGAGACACGTTATAACATACAAATACTTAATATTTATTGCTTCAAATGGAGCCAGCTACCTAGGATATTTCATGGCAGTTGTTTTTCAGATGTTGATGCCCATTATCCCAATTACAAGTGTCTTCGGCACGTTTTAGTAACACGTATTTTTACATTTATGTGTATTATATATATAGTATGAATGTAGTGCGATCATATAAGAATATGTAAATAACATTCAAGCACACTTTGTATTCTCGTCATGTGCATAGAGGCGCTTTTATTTGTAATCTCCTCAAATGCCGGGTTCATAACACCGTCCGACTCGATACGTGTTTGAGATTAATATTTCGGTTTCTGAGCGCCACGACAAAGGTACTTGTAGGAGAAAGATGCACATTTGAGATAATAATTCAACCGCAACTGTCGCACGAAGCGCGTGCAGGGCTGAACAATGCGCCGGGGTGACGCGGCGCGGCGCATTGTGTCCGGCTGCAGCGCGGGCGGAGATGATCGCCGCTGCCAGACAATGGCGCTAAAACACAACCCATTATAACGCTTCACTACCGCGCAGATTCAGGGACTTTTATTTCCCGGAAAAAAAGATAATGATAAAAACTTTTTTCGCAACATTACATATAATTAAAGACGCGTTTATACCTATTCGTATGTACGTACAGAATGATTTTTTCTGAATATATTTATTATTATTATAAATAACATATACGACTTTCGAAATTGTAAAATGTGTGTGGTTGGGTTGCGTAAAGTGATCACTTAAGCCAGCCAAGACAGGTCGTAAGGCCTGTGAACACCTAATAGACATGATTTTCCATATTTAAATAGCTTCATCTCTGTGATACGTCTATAATTTATCTTAATTAATGATTTTTCGTTTATTTATTATATTCAAATGTACATTACTTTCAAAACAAAACAAAAACAGAAGCACGCCGATTTATCTAGTAGGTACTCTTATTCAAGAAAATATTGATTATATCTTTCATATACTTTCAATACCAAATATATATTATCACCGACAACTTACATATTATTTATTTTCATATAATGATCGTGCTAGCAGAATTTTCATATAAATAATCACTAACAGGAGTCTTCTAGTTCTGTAATGCAACTTTTGTGCACAGATTTATGTACGTATGATTCGCAGATATTATTTAACCTATTGGTATAGCAAGAAGTACTTATTTTATATTATTATATATTATTATAAAGTAGAAGAATTATTATTTTTAATGGGTCAAACACGTACGTCCTTGAGCCCCGCTGCGAGAGGATGCTCTCCTCAAGACGCTGTGATTAGGGAATGCAATCCCGAGTCGGGATTGCCCTTTCGGGATCCCTCGAAATTAGAATTTCCAATCCCGCGGGATCCCTTCGGATCGGGATTCCGAATATTTTTGTGTTTTTTTTTGTTTGTTTATAGAGCTAAATAGCAATTAACGACAATGCCTTGCATTTTTATATCAGCAATTTTAATAACATGTTCATTATTAATCATTGCATTAAAGTTTTTGTAGGCGTTTTTCCAAGAATCAATCAGTGAATGTAGTAGAGTAAAAACTATTAACTAGTAGTAGTTTTTATTACTGTGTTAGGTTGATAAAATACAGCAAATATTATTCAAAGCTATTTTCATTATTTGAATGTGACATGAACATAAGTTTACTTACTAAAAGCTCTATAGACATATACAATTAAACATACAAAGACAAATAATAACTGATCAATCCCGATAATCCCGATAATATAATGATATATGTAATGGTAATATAATGATATATGATCTGATTGTTTTAATAATTTGATCCCTGCGTGATAAAAAAATCTGTAGTTCGGAACCCCGTAGCATGTTTTCATAATCACATTTCGTACATTTTCTTAAGGCGATCGTCTAGCAGAATGAACAAATTTCACCATTTTTTCTCATATCTTCTCTTGCCTTTTTTATCACATTTTTGTAGGGACATATCTAATTTTTAAATTTATTCATCAGGTTTCATATACTTTAAATACGAATATCTTATTAAAATGTCATAAACTAAATTGAATAATTGATTAATAAATTACCAAACCTTCGATGTTTTAAAAATGAAGAAAATTGCTCCAATTTGTGGGCCTTTTATGACTGAACGGCGTGTTGACATATCTTTTTTATTCAATAATAGTACAATGTAAACGATTATCTTAAATTTATTACAATTATAGCAAAATATGTTAGTTTGTTTACATGCAATTTATGTTTTAAAAAATACTGTTTTTTAAAAATATTTTATTTTTTGTGGGTTTTTTACAACTCTTTTTACATGGTTGACAACTTTTTTACTTCAATAGTCAAAAGAAAAGATATTATAATTTTACAATAAAAACAAAAAAAATCAAAATCTTTGTCGATATTCCTGATTTTAAATATTTAATCAAGACGCAACGTATTTATGACACAATACGCAGTGCCTTGGTTAAATAGCTAAAATCTGAAATAGAGAATAATTTTTTGATTTTTTTTTTGTATTAATTTTAAAATAATAACGTCTATTCCTTTGAACTATTTTAAAAGGATTGAAAAAAACACACAAAAAATAAAAATAATTTTAAAAACAGTGTTTTTTAAAACATAAATTGCATGTAAATGTACTAACAGATTTTTCTATAATTGTAATAAATTTAAGATAATCGTTTACTTTGTAATATTATTGAATAAAAAAGACATCTCAACACGCAGTTCAGTCATAAAAGGCCCATAAAGTCGAGCATTTTTCTTCATTTTTAAAACATCGAAGGTTTGGTAATTTACTAATAAATTATATAATTTAATTTGTGACATTTTAATAAGGTATTCGTATTAAAAATATATGTAACCTGATGAATAAATTTTAAAATGAGATATTTCCATACAAAAATTACAAAAAACGCAAGAGAAGATATGACAAAAAATGGTGAAATTTGCTCATTCTGCTAGACGATCGCCTTAATGATAAAATAATTTGCTAAACACGAACGTCTGGTTACATCAGTTTATTATATCATTGGGTTACGTTATGTACTTCGAACATGTTTCTGCACTGAAATAACTTACATTTAATAATTTGAATATGATCGCGCTAGCAGAATTTGCATTTGATCAATAGCAGAAATCTTCTCTTTTCTCTAGGCGCCAGATTTGGCTTTGTCACAGCTTTAGTTTTTTTTAGCTTTCTGTATAATCGGTGACAACTTTACAAGCCTCTTCCCGCTATTAATTACTCAATTCTATCATTCGCCAGAATTTGCACTCCCGACCAAACTACGAACATGGTCTTATTACATGGAACGTTTATTTATGCTAAGACAGTTTTATTTTTATACACATATAATTCTGTGCATACATTGTATTTTTATTAAATGCATCTAGAGAGATATTTCTCTATTTTTGCTTATAAATATAACTTATATAGTTATAGTGTGAAGCGTAATAATATTAATAATATAATAGATTAATAATTATAATAAATTTAAAAATACAACAATGTTTTTATAAATATATTGACGTTTATTACCATGATAATAATTGTAAAAATAACATATTCAATTAATTATATATTGCATAGTAGCGAAAATTCGGCTGATTCTTCGTATAATATAGGTAGGTACTCTTCGATAGAAATCAATTAAATGATAAAACCTTGAAATAAATTTATTCACAAAGTTTTTGTTATTTTATTTGATTTCTATCAAAGCTTTCTATACAGGGTTATTTGTAAATAATTAATAACCTCGCAGGATTATACTCCTGCCTTGATTATAAGTCGAAAATATTCAAACTATCATGACCTAATATCAATAGTTATGGAGATATGCGACATCGAAGTTTGCATTTTTTTTTCAATATTTCTGACTTATTTTTTGTAAAACGTTGGACTATCATTATAGTAACTAACATCAATTACGAAAAATTCATTCGATTCAATACAAGTTAAATAAAATAATTAAAATCCTTAAAAAAATTCCAATTGGAATTCGAAGGTTTTTTTTTTTATTTAACTTGTATTAAAAGGAATGAATTTTTCATACTCGATATAAGTTACTGTAATGATAGTCCAACGTTTTACAAAAGATAACTCAGAATAATTGAAAAAAAAATGCAAACTTTGATGTCGCATATCTCGTTAACTATTGATATTAGCTCATAATAGCTTCAACATTTTCGACTCATAATCAAGGCAGGAATATAGTCTTGCGAGGTTATAATGTTTTCCAAATAACCCTGTATAAGTAACTGTTTTGATAGTCCAACGTATTACAGAAAACAAGTCAGAAATATAACTGTCGACATTTCATTCAAAGTGTAAAGAATACCTATTTACTATTCAAAATTTATTGATGTAGTTTTTGGTACTAGCTACTACACACCCTGTATTTGATAAAACATACACACATATTTTACTTTGGTTCACTCTATATTTTTAAAGACCCAGTGCGGTTTCATTTTTCTTGATTTTAGAGATTCCTCTCTCGCCTCAATGCATAAAAGGCAATAGAGTTGAGCGCGAAGCGATCCATGAATCATTACACTGCACAAATAATCCACGCCCATTTCATCACAACGTATATTTTGTGCAATCAATTACCCTACCTCTTGTATCTGTTTTTCCCGGCAACCTCTCGGTGGTCACTGGACCCCGCTGCAGGTCAGGGGATGGGGTGAGAGGATCCAGCCCGGTGAGCTCACTTCCAGCTCCGCCCATCCCTATTCCCAGATGGGGTGCGCCATAATTGCTTTCCTCAAAACCCCTTCACAACATTTGATACGTATCATATGGTACGTATCAAATGTTGTGATAACATTTTTGTCAATTTAAAAAAAAACAAGAAAAATTATAAGTGTAGGTACGTTTAAATGAAAGAGGATACAGTTGGTTTTATGAGAGTTTTCATCCAGATTTCGTACACTTAAAGAAAGAACGCCGGCATTTTAAATATGTGACATATTTGAATTAATATTTTTTAATATAATTCTTTACAATTATATATTAGAATACATGGTTTATTATTTATTGTAAGTATATTTATTTAATTTTGTAAATACCGCATATTTGATGCAATAATATAAGTAGCGAAACACTTATAAATACTACGACCATAAATAAACCAAATTAATTTTCAAAAATAACATGGAAAAAGTATTCGATTTGTTATTTGCATTTCATTTATTTAATTCATTTCCCAAAGATTAAGAAACAAAAACATTTCAAGATCACAATAAAAAATTGTATAATAAACTCTGACCGTGAATGCATCCAAGAATGGTCACCTCTTCATGACCCGTGTCCAGAGTCAAAGAAGGGTGTGTGCGGGAACAGGTACTGCAGAATCACATTCAGCGTCCTGCTCTAAAGCTCAGCTAATGTTATTATAAACTATATCAGTAGTTATTAATTTGCTAAATTATTTAAAGTGTGCATTTTAAAGTCTGTGTGTAATCATTAATTAATAACCAACATTTAAATATGTAAAATATTTACCTCGGCACCCGCATACCTATAATAGATAAGTGAGGCTAATATTATACATACAATTGTATATTACAATGCATGTATGATATTTTCTTTAATTGTCATTTGTTTATATTAAATAAATATCATATGAGAATACCTGCCACAGAACAGGTTTTTACCTAGTGTGGCAGTTATTAGTAAGTTGTATTAACAAATGTAAATAAACAATAAAATAAACAAATGTACGAATAAAATAAAATAAAATATTTTTGTCCCCTATTTATTATGTATTGTATGAAGTTTATGAGCTAAGCAAATTATGCTATTTAAAATGTTGCATATAATAAAAGATTTACAAAGTATAGTTTTCTTTTAAATATGCGTAAAATAGCAGTCGAAATATGCGAAAATCTACTCACAGCAAGGTCGGTATACTCATTTGTCAAATCGGCATCGCTGGCTACATTCGTGACATCGGCTTGTCACGGGTTGCGGAGTAATTGATTGATGTAACGGTCCCTTGACAGCCGGGGGAGGGGGCGGCGAGGTGCAGGTGGAGCGAGGGGTCAGGACCAGCTTCATACACAACCGCCCTTGCGCCAAGTACCCACATTTTAATAATATCTAATACTACGGAAACATTACCGAAAACAATGAAGCGGTCCGGCCGGTACATATTAGGGATGCTCCGAATACAATAAAAATTGCGTGTTGCTACCAAATTGTGCAGATTGTTGCCTTTTCTAATTATATAATCTATGCTATGATGTTTCATTCTAAAAACGACATAAAATCTCGCTTTAGCATGAAGCGGCTTTTTTGTCATGTGATAAATCCTTGGGGGTTGATTAGTTATAGCGGAAAAAACTATTTTTGTTTTGAATAGTGATTTGGAAATATGATTATGGAATGGATAGATCCGTATTTCCTATAAAATCTCGAATTCCGTAGGTGCATTCTAAAGTCCGCAGTGACTGCATTCAAAACATTTTTTATTTTGTAAATTGCTGCCTTTGCTTTTATACACCTTATATGTAACAGAAAGTATGGATAATGGATAATGGAGACGAGCCTGCTTTTTTCCATTCGCCACCATAAAAAATTTGCACTCGGCACAATAAACCAACGGCATATTTGTTATTATCACTGCTGATATAAAAATATTGCCAAATAGGTGATCTTTGTTTCACTGTCGAGATTTTTTTTCATCATCTTTTAATATACAAGTTAAAATTGTAATAAGTTAGTGCAGCAAATAGCAGCCGGATATCCGTCTATACGGCGTAGAGGCGCGCCGGATATCCGGTATCCGGCCAAATCACTATCCGTTTCATCTCTAGTATGGATACTCGAAAACCACCAGCATGAATAAATTCTATCCTTATATCTTCAGCACTGTTGAATAGATTCTGTAAACAGGATTACTTCAACAGCCGATCTTCAGGAAAAGCTCTCTTTTTTCCGGTACCTTTTCTTCACTGCAGAATCTTTTTTTTTAAATTAAGGATTGAAATCTCATTGCATCTGTCGTGTTATATTTTGGAATATATGGCATTGATAACATTCATATCGTTTACGTCATTCGCGCTCGTATGTGTCGAAATGATTTAATAACATTTAGATTGTGTATCCATTGTGCAATGTTTTGAATTATAGATAAATACTTGTAAGAATTGTGACTCATGTTATTTTGAAGGAATTTTTTTTGTAAATGTTATCACGTTTTTATTTATTTAAATGTATTTATATCATTTTCAGAAATAAATATTCATATGTTTACGATTTCTTTTCAAATAATGCTCAAGTACTCACTATATAAAAACGACCTAGGCTCAATCTCACTACAGGGCTTTTCACATGACGCTGAGAGAATAACTGTCTCGGAGATTCTCTCGCGGGCATAACTTTATCCCGTGGACCCGCTTCTTAATAACAGATTTAATTTTCCATCTGTTACAGAAGCCGCACATGGAAACACGGCTGTTTAGATTTAACAGGCTCAGTTGTACCGCAGATAAAGTTTAAGGTGTACCGACTACCGACGGTGAAACGTGAAACCCTTATCAACGCAACATGATCCGTTACGTCACGTGTATTCTAGTTTTCATCACTTAAGCGCGTCATTCACGGGCGTGCCATTCACGTCGCTCCATATGGCACGACTCGATTTGGAGCGTTGCGAAATTTTTATCACACTCACGCTGGCCGCACAGTGGATGCGTTTTCGTACGAAATTGAGTAGTACGAATACGCAAGTTTCATTCATTTCATTCCTGACCTTCGAAATAGTACTGAACATCGCACACTGTACACGATTTAGTAGTGCGTGTACGCACGTATAGACGCGTCGTCCGACACGATCCGGATTTGTTCGGAAATTCTTGCGATTTTGTACGACGGATATTGAAAACTTTGTCAATTTGACACATGAGCACAAATGTTTGTGGGACCAAAGTGATTCAACTACGTGACCACCAGCGCAGATCATGGCGGAGGATTCTCTATTATTTCTAGATAGGATAGAAATTTCTAAAGAACTAAAAAATAACTGTAAGTTAAATAATTTGGTTTAATGAAGGTGAGGTATAATTATATACTTCGAACAAAAAACATTTAAATATTTCTCCGATGTTATGAGCTCTCATTACACTTCGATTCTCCCATTTGTGAATCTATTAGATAGATATTCATGAAATTTGTCGTTATTTAAGTCTGCCATTATAGAGTTTTCCAGAAGATACGGATTATTAATTTGGCACAAACGTCATTGGAGAAATGCGCAAAGTAACTGATCGTGACAGCGCAAGATGCAATCAATGAGCGCACTCCAATACGTACGAAAGTAGTCGTACGAATACGTACGTAATAATTCGTATCCAAATTGCGGCCGGCCTCGTGGGCGCGCCGAGCCATCGCGCCATGCCGATTAGTGTACACTAGGCAGAGACACTAGCGGTCGGTGCTTACTAGAGCCTCCAAATATTCGTGATTCGAACTAATCGAATATCGAATAGTTAATGATAATATATTCGAATATTCGTAAAATTTTTAAGAAAGCAATAATTTACTTTGGATGATAAATACATTCTATATGTTTAAAAAAAACACAATAATTGTAGTATGTTATAAAAAACAACAAAAATATATTAAAAAATAATGTTAAAATTAAGAAATACAAATTTAAAAAAAAAAACACAAAAAAATATCTCGATAACTGACAAAAATTTTATATTACTTCATATTTCACACCCCACGTGCAAATTATTTTGTACATAACTTATTGTTTGTCGGCTCAAATATTTATGAAAGCTTAATACTAAAGAATACCTAATAGAAATCCGACAAAACAAACAGTGTTAAACGTAAGTGATTATTGTGATAAAACTATAAAGATAAGCATGACTTTAAAAAAAGGCAAATGCAAATGACTTTAATTTTATAAAATTCCAGATATTCAGCCAAACCTGCGTCTTTTTTTTGTTTATTGTGATAATCCTTGTTTGTAATTTGCCACAAACTAGGTAATTCTCTAAATTCAGCAATGAATTCAATTACGACAAGTAATTGAATGTTTCGGCGTTAACTTTGTGGAAATCCATTATGAACAAATAATGAAATAAAACAATGAACTTTGTTTTTTTCCACTTATATTTGAGCAATTGTTTCACTACACGTTTCGACGGACGTTTCCGAAACATGTAGTGAAACAAGTGCTCAAATATAAGTGGAAAAAAACAAAGTTCATTGTTTTATTTCATTATTTGTTCAATTCAATTACGAACTCTCGGTTTGTGCTCATTGTTACGCGGCTTACGTGTCATTACTTCCGCGCAAAGAATATCCTTCCGCGACTCAAAGCGAACTGAGCCAAAATGGCGCGCAAGTTTTCGCATTCACAAGCGAGCCAAACAGCTCGGCGCGACGGCATGGCGCGCTGTACCGTTGGTTTTGACACTCACGAGCATGCCTGCAGATCGGACGCGGCGCGCCAAACGGCGCGGCACGATGGAGATTCGATCGTTTGGAATTCCATCGTGGCGCGCCAGTCTAATTGAACTGCATGGGTATTGAAATTCACGAGCGCATTTTGGAGTGATGGCGAGCCATTTGGAACGATGGCACGCCCGTGAACACGCCTTTAGATTCATTGTGACCAGTGATGTCACTCAAAAAATCAGCTCCAATGAAAAATGAAATCAGAACTAAATATTAATTAATTAGAATCTTAGACTATGTTATCATAGTCTTTTGTCTCCTATAATATTCATAAAAAAAATTAAAAGTGTGTTTTTAAACACTTATACGCACTCGCAACTGAAAAAAAATTCTCTTCGTTTTATAGTGATTTTCGCTTTGCAACGATGTGAAATATTAACTCGGTAAGGATATCCAAAGTTGAAGCAACATTATATCTCTTTGTTCCGAAAATAAGGGCAATCTCGGGTAGGAGGGAGGGGGGGGGGGTAGGCAGTAACGGCGGATAGTGAATTCTATGAATCGACCCTATATAGATACTCGAAATAGTCAGTAAAGGAATACGAAGCTATTGAAGTCGCCGTTTACTTAACTAACTTACCATTACGCCGTCTCCCCGAAGCGACGGGCAGAGAGGATAGAACCACAACGACAGCCACAATCTTCTGTACTCACGCCGTTTTAGCCTTGTCCGCTTTCATACATATTTCATAGATGGTTTTAAAACTTCTAACAGCACCGTCCCCCGATATTTGATTAACATGATCACGTGGTCATTCGCGAGGTCATTCGCGGATACCCTCTCTTTATGCTATCTTAAACACACTCCTTATACAAAGTGTAACAGAGCTAGTCCACAATACTTAACAGGTGGATTCCCACCTTGATTATGAGTCGAAAATGTTGCAACCATGACATGATATCAATAAATATGGAGTTATGTAATATCAAAGTTTGCATTTTTTTCAATATTTCCTACTTATCTTTTACAAAAGATTGAACTACCATTACAGTAACTTATATCGAATAGAAAAATTAAATTAATATCAAGTTAAATAAAATGATAAAAACCCCGCAGAAATTCCAATTGGAATTGGAGGATTTTTATCATTTTATTTTACAATTTTATAGTAGGAATCTACCTGTAAAGTATATTACTTTACAGGACTAGCTCTGTTACATCCTTTATATTTTCTTTGCCATATTTTCCCCGCTGGTAAGATCCACATGATAAAACTTTTCTTTATTCTATCGTTTATAGGTACTACTTTTTTTTCTCTCTTTATAAGTTAAATCTTCACTCGATATACTTTTTTTTTTTTCTTTTTCAAATCTGTACTTCACTGCTGTACATTAGTGACGGAACCAGATATTGGGAATTCTATAATAAGACAGGCGTAAAAAGAATAACAAGGTACCATAGATGACGCATATCTCCCAAATTTCGTTTTCACACAAGAGCCTTCGCCGAATCTGTGAAGTGAATCCAGAATTCCGCCTTAAATATTATTTTGTGTTACGCCAGAGACCTAAGTGCTTGTGCCAACCTAAGCGATTGAATATCCCAGAAAACTACGCACAGAAGATTGACGCTTTATAATTAACACAAAATTATACATCACGTTGGCAAAATTTATATTTATTGGGATAGTATTCATTTTATTTTGTTGTTCATTTGTTAATATTTTACGAGCTTTTATTTAACTTCACTCATCTGTCTGTTAGGATTATCAACATTTAACCCATTTTTTGACCATAAACCAATCTGAAATTGGACAGTGAAACGTATTTCGGATGAAAATACCATAATCATTCATTAGTTTTAGCAAGTCAGTTTAATTATTCAAAAATATATTTAAAATATTATAAATGCCAGTGAAATCTGTCGGTTCGTATTATTAATAACTTTATTAGATTCTGGAAGATCGCTATTATTTGATTCTAAATCTCGCTGTGAACAGAGTTGGACTATCTCGCGAAATTTTCGTAGACAAATAAGGATTAACCCATCCGGTAACCATAATCTAAACTCTTTAAAAAAATTAATCCCGACTAGAACATAAACATGTTGACATATTTCATTATTCTGTATCGAAATTTTCTATATCTTTGATTCACGTACAGCGTTATCAAAGCTTTATCGATCAGCATGACATCACCCGATAGCAAAAGATATTGTTTCCTATAATTCGAGACATAAAACAAAACATCCAACCGATATGAAAAAAGCAAGTTTGGTAATAGTGTGAATTGTTCATCAGTGCGTGAAGTTCCTAATGAATAAAGTGCACTTATTTCTATGTGTACGCAATGTTTGCAATGGAGGAAGATCGACGAGATATAGTAACAGTAAAGGACGAAATATCATTTTTTGAAAATATAAGAAGGTGCGTAATAAAATAACACATTTTAATTATCGTAGAGACAACAAATATTTTATTTTAATAAATCTAGACAAAGACTGGTTGTATCACCATGGTAAGTAAGTAATTTTTAAGTTTAAAGCACAGATATTTGTGTTTTCCACCAATCAAACAACCTGTTTCGTAAAAATCTATGCTTTAAACAAGTTGATACAACCGGCCCTTAATTATTATAAAATCTGTAAATCGTAATATCTGAAATTAATGGTTTCATAAAAAATATATTATTCCCATTTTTGTATTACTAACCACTCATTCAGATAATTCCGATTAATAAACAAGGAAATAAAATGAAAATACGCAAGCAATGAAGAATCATTGCTTGCGTACTTTCGCTTAGTATTGTTTTAAATAATTAACGTTTAACTAATTAACTGTGAAGAGTAATAATTTTTATTTAATGTTATATATTAATATTAGCAGAAGAGCAGGCTACACGCTACATTATGTGGTAGATTACTATATTTGTTTATATTTACATATATATACAATATTGTAACAAAATTATCGTTTATAAATTATTGTTTTATTGAAATTAATTTTACATTTGTTATTTTTTTTTGTTAAATCTGTAAGTTTTCACAAACTAATAATATCATTTTCAAGGATATATATATTTTTTTAATTTTTATTTAAATTTATTTTGTTTAGAGAGTACTCAGGCATTTGTATTATTGTGCACCTATAAATTTTCATGTTAATCAAAAATAATAGTTTAATATTAATAATTAATATTATTAATAATAAGTCGCGTAAGGGAATTGCAAAGCAACGAAGTATGTGGCATGTTTTAAAGTAAAGTAATCATTTTATTGTACTCATTACGAGGTTATTTTTTCATAAAAGTCTGATCGAAAGGAATACTTATATCGCGTATAGTTTGAGGTCTCCCGGTATTGAAAGGTATATTACCTTTTGGGGAGGATTTCTTTGAAATGTTACTAAAAATTAAAGGACCCGTTTATTTATTTTCAATCGATAAATTATACCATCCTTGATTACTCAAAGCATAGGTATATCCCAATTATCATAATTGCGTTGTCTGTTCGTTCGTCCGTCGTGACTTCGTGAAACGTCCGTAACTTATTTTTAGAGTAATTTTTTTTTTTTTTATTAAGTAACTCTTTCTAGTAAACATTTTTTTCTTTTATTAGTTTTTTATTTTATCTTTAATTTTAATCTTATTTTTTTACATTTTTTTTTTCTTTTTTTAACATAAATATATAAATACGTATACTTATTCCTTCGGTACTGACCTGTAAAAGCATCGTCATTTTTGACGGGTTACAGCTAGTATTTTAATAACCGTGAAAGAAACCATCCTTTTAATTATTAATATTTTTTAACGCATTCTACACTTATATTTTATGTGAGATTTTGAGATTCATAAAGGCCAGTGCTAATAATCTGAGGCGAAATAATTGACAAATGGGGAATGATTAAAATCTTGTAGAAAAATTGCGGTTCAAATTTGTGCAAGATTTTTATAATTTATATAACCGAGAAACTGAAATACTAGAGATAACTATTAATAATAAAGAAATCATTCGGGAATTATACTTATTTTAATCTTAATTCATTTTAAAAATCGACTGTAATATAATAGTAGCTATATAATTTGTTTGGCGCGATAACCGCATACTTTCGCGTGATAAAATACGATACGCACAGCTGTTCTTGTGTGATATGGTGTGTTTGTGTGATATGGTGTGTTTGACGTTACCTACTATATGACGCGTACGGATGAAAATTTGAAAATGTGATATGAAATAATGGTATTATTTATGGAAAATTTCATGAACTTGCTTGTAAAAATATATATTTATTATACATTTTAGATGTTTCCCTGTTAAAAAAGCTAAAAAACAGAAGGGTACATCCAAAGATAATGATGCCAATGACACAGATGCGCATTATTATCAAAGAACACTAATCGAAAATCATGCTCACGTGCTTCCTAAACAAACGTCCATAGAAAAAATAACTTCCGAAGAAAATCTATCCCAAGAACCTGACATTTATTATAAACTGAATGATGAGAAAAAACGCATCGCAATTGTATTTAACCATCTCAACTATAAACCGTCAAGTGGAAGAAATCGTTTGTCGAAAAGAGATGGAACGGAGAAAGACTGCAAAAGAATAAGAAAATGTTTGAAAACGAAACTGGGTTTCGAAACTGAGGTGTACGAAGATCCTGAAGTGAAAACTATTCGGGAAGTCATCAAAAATGGTAAATAAAATGCCATATTATCATAAACTTTCACACAATTACACATACACACAGAATACATTGGTTGCCATGCTTACTAATACATTTCATTTGATTTACACAAACAATATGTTGGATACCTACACATTTTATTTTATTCATCTATTATAGAAAATTAGTCGCAGCCTAAATTGACGACCGCTCTTGTATGAGTGAGCGTACCATAAAAAAATCTTATCACTACTATGAACATATATGTAAATGTCAGAGACAAGGTTGCTTGTACATGAATTCAAATTAACAATTCTTTGTTCTTTTTAGTAGTACCTACATAGATAACATTTTTATTGTGTAATATTCCAATTTTTTGTTATTAAATATCATATATGTGGTTATATTGGAAATATTGGTTTTAATGCAATATTAGGACACCTGAAGAAGTGAGTAGATTGAAATATTATATACTATTCATCACGTCAAAATTGACGAAGTGTTCAATGTTACATAATAGCGGTCAAGACACAACTATTATGATAACGATAGACCATTAGAGTAAACCAAATAAATCACTTATTATTAAATTATTCTTAAAACCATTTTTTTATTTTATACGTCTTATATTGTTTGAAAAATTATATATAACTTGAATCGACCTATTTAAATCTAAAACACTTAACTCTGGTGTCACTTTGAATAAACTAGTGTTTATAGTGCCAGTTATGTATTCAGTATTCAACGCAACTGTGTTCATACTAGATACTTAGTTATCGCATTATCTTCTGATTCATTATTACATTAATTAAAAACATTAATAAACACGCACAAGAAAATATTCGCAGATGCATCATCAAGTTTCATTTGAATCCATGTCGTGAGCTTCGTATGTCTATGCTTCGTAGGCCTCTTTCCATTAATAACAATCATTTCGTTGTATTAGTTTTCACAGGTATAAACACTAACACAATGAAAAAATCTGTCTCGTAGGCATGGCTTACACATAATAATTCGATTGTCTTTCGATGGAAATAGTTCTACGTAGAGTTTCTTGTGTGTCGCCTTCCTCGCAGACGATGCATTTTTGTTGATGCAAATATACTGGCATGTGAATAACTCGCATTGAAAGTGTTATAAACGTCGCATCAAATATTAATTGTTATGGCAATTCTTTTTTGATTGCACCCCCTATGCTAAAACCAGTCTACTTTCGTGTCTCTTCTACCAACATCAAATACAGTTTGGCCGAATGTACATATTAGGCAGCTCTAATAAATTTGCATTTCTCTTTTAATGGAGTGAAAATAATTACATTTAATATTTTATGCACCTTTTGCTTGAATAACGGCGTAAAATCTTTTTGCATACCAATTTTCTGCAAACTTCAGACTTTATTTTGCCCTATTCTTCGAAAATGCATTGTTTCACCTCCTGTTTAGATATTTCCTTTGTTTGGTTAATAGTTGTTTTTTTAAATTGATCATAATTTTGTATCGGATTTAGGTCTGGTGACTGTGCAGGCCAATTAATAAAACTGTCATCTTTTATTAAAGCAACTCCATACTTTTTCAAAATATGGCATGGAGCATTGTCCTTCTGAAATAAAACATTCTGTCGGCACTCGGTCTTGTATAATTGAGTGATAGCTAATATCACTAATAACACTAACCAACATAATGATATAGGTATCAAAATTCATTTGTTCCTCGCACACAAAGAGTTTCCCAACTCCCGCGGACGTCATACACCCCCATACCATAATGCATCCTCCACCATGTTCTATTATAGGCATCACGCTGATGTTCTTCACCAATTTTCCGACGGACGTATGCAGAAACAGGTAAAACAACTAAAATCTACAAATAAAGAGAGAAAAACATGATTCCTAATTTTTAATCCCTAAATACCAGAAGCGCTATTCGAACCAGGTTTAACTCCTCCGAATTCAATAAATTATCTGAGACCTCTCAATATCAATTAACGTATTTTTGGCATTATAATAAGTCATTTTAAATATTTAAATAACTACAAAATTATAAATCGCACTTCGGTATCTATTGTTTAAAATAAGTATAGAGTAATGCTTCATTAATAGAACTGACCCGCAAAATAAGTAAATTAAATAAATCACGTAAAACGAGTATTTTTAAATAAATCAGCGGGAAAAAGTTGGGATAGCAGGTAGCGAATCCCATCAAAATACAATACAATCTGAAAGGAGTACCTAAACCTAAATGTAAATTTGACCAAAGCTGTATCTACTTCAGTGTCGATACTAGAACTCGATTGTGTACCGCTAATCTTGCCTCGATTGCCTAGTTAGAATAATTTGTTCATACTTACTAATTTTTTCTTTCTTGTGTATATTTTCCAGTTAGTATGAAGAGCGCTTCCGAAGTGAGCTGTATAGTGGTGGTGGTGATGACTCACGGAGATACGAGTGGAATTCTGCACGCATATGATTTCATGTATCCGAAAAGCAGCCTTTTCGACCCATTTCTTTCGGAAAATACTAAACTTGCTGGAGTACCTAAACTGTTTTTTATTCAGGTATTATATTTATTTATTTGATCTATTTTATAATTAAAAACACTCTAACTACACACACACACACAAATAGTCTTTAAATCATTAATACATTGGTCCTAAACTCTTTATTAAAATATTGGACAGCATAACCAAATTGAAATAATTTATCAGACATGAAATGTATTAAAATTTGAATTTCAAAGATGGGTAGACAAGGCATTAGTGCCCTTATTCAAACAAATTGATATTGAACGTAGACAGCCAATTGGCTGGTAACATTATTACGGAAACTATTATATGTGTAAAAAACCTAGCAACTATTATTGCATTATATTAAGATAATAATAATAATTAATATACAGGGTGTAACAGAACTACTCCACAAAACTTTACCGGTAGATTCCTGCCTACATTATGAGTCAATGTTCATGCAGAAAAGCGAATTCAATGTTCAAGATTTTAAAGTGTATTTTTTTCAATATATCTGACTTATCTTCTGTAAAACGTAGAAGTACCTATCATGAGTGTAGTTTGATATCCTTATGGATATTACAATACCGGAATTTATAAGAATTCAGACTTAGCTCGAAAGTATAATAAAACTGAGGGCAAGGATAACCAAAAAGTAGGTACTATAAAAACCAGAAGATAAAGAAAATCTGGTTCGTTCTGGTGTATGACGGGGACGATTTCAGATTTTGACAAGTCACACTTCAACATATCGGAATCATAACTCCAGTTAGTTTTAAAATTGAATTATCGAAATAAAAGTACTAGCTATACTTCCCGACTCCAGCCCAGATTTGAATTCTTGTATTATATTAATTTTATATTCCCTTTAATTTTACTTCAAATAAATTATGCTAGTAAGAAAAAATATAGCCGAATACAATTTTATAGATATCAGGATTCCTTTTTGGACATTTTTTTCTTGTTGCGAAATATGGAACAGACAATTCAATGAAAATATAAATTTGTTCTTTGTGATTTATTTTGGATCGATTTAGGCGTGCCGGGGCTCGGAAATGGACGCTGGGATCGAGGTGGATGGCGCCGGGGATTACGATACCGTCCAAAAATTCCCAACTCACGCTGACTTCCTCGTGATGTAC
>JADDOH010001539.1:0-34828 GCA_016648135.1 Agrypnia vestita
TTTTTGATTCTGAGACAGTGATAGTTTCTGGACAAGGCAAAGAGGAGAAGAAGAAATAACTTTACCATCTGGACCATCCTCTATAGAAACAATATAGATACCTCAGTTGGAGGAATAGCAATCTTAATAAATAAAAATCTGAAAAGTCGCGTAACAAAAATGAATAGTATCTCACAGAGTTATCTGCATCCTGATTAAATTAAACCAACAATTCACTATACAAATCATCCACGCATATGCTCCCACAAGTGCCTCGGATGATGAAGAAGTCGAACAACTTTATAAAGACACAACCAAAGCCAAAAAATCTGAAAAAGTCAAACTAGTTATTATTAATGGCGATTTTAATGCCAAAATTAGAGAGAGGAAACAAGGAGATCCCCATAATATAGGACAGCTTGGATTGGGAAACAGAAATGAAAGGGGCGAAATGTTGCTGGACTATCTACGTAAAGAAGAATTGTACTGTCTAAATACTTCTATAAAAAACAAACACAAAGAATATGGACTATCAAATAAATTTGACACAGGCAGTGACCACAGATTAGTTAGGGCATTTTTTAGGGTAAATACAAGAATGAAAAGGAAAGCTTTGACAAACAGAAAAAGTCACACAATACCAACATTAGATTTGTTAACTAGAAACAAAGATACTTTTCAAGAAACACTTGTAGATAAAATAGTAGGAGAAAGAGATCTCGAACAAATGTAAATAGACACTCTTAACAATAAATTAACATCAATTATCCAAACATCTGTAAAAAAGATTTCATATAGACAACAAAAAAATAACAGCAAATTATCAAATAGCACATTCACTCTAATTGAAAAACGAAAAACCCTTTCTAGAGACTCAGATGAATATAAGATCATTAACAAAACTATCAACAAGCAAATTAGAAAAGATATTAGAAGCTATAACACAAAAATAATTTCGCAAACAGTAGATAAAATCACATGGATACCATAACATAACTAAAATAAAAGATAAAAATGGAATTACTGTAAGAGACAAGGAATCTATATCAAAAACCATTGAAAAATTTTACTCAGAGCTCTACACATCATGAATTAACCAAAATGAGGTAAAAGAAAGATGCATATTGAATGTAGGATCTGAAGAATTACCAGAAATAGAAATCAAAGAGATGCCTTAAAGCAAATGAAAAATAATAAGGCTCCGGGTACAAATCAAATAGCAAGCGATATGTTAAAACCAGGGGGAAGAAAATTGATAGAAGCCATAAAAATACTGTTAGACAAATGTCTAGAAGAAAGAAAAATACCTTGTGATTGGCAAAACGTGGAAGTAAAAATAGTATTTCAAAAAGGAGACAGCGATAATCTATCGACCCATAAGTTTGCTTTCGTTTTATATAAATTGCTAACAAAGATCATGACTAATCGCTTAACGCTAAAATTTGATCACTACCAACCGGTAGAGAAAGCGGCTTCCGCAAAAGTTTTGGAACCAGAGACCACATTCAAATTCTGAGATTGCTCATAGAAAAAACAACAGAGTATAATATACCTGTACACTTAGCTTTTATCGACTATCAAAAAGCATTTGACTCAGTTGAAAGGTGGGCAATCATCGATACACTCCAAAACGCGAGAACACACTAGATATATACGATTAGTAAACTTTATATATGAAAATGCAACTATGAGTGTTATAATTGACAACGACACTAGAACTGAAAAAATAAAAATAGAAAAAGGTGTCCGACAAGGTGACACAATCTTGCCTAAACTCTTCACGTTAGCCTTAGAAGATGTATTTAAGACCCTGAATTGGGATAACAAAGGTGTGAAGATAGATGGCACATATTTAAGTCACCTAAGATATGCTGACGACATAGTAGTTGAGTAGTTGTAAGTAAAAATATCATAGAACTAAGTATAATGTTAAAAGAACTACACGAAGCTTCGAGCAAAGTTGGTCTTAAGATGAATATAAAGAAATCAAAAATTTTGAGTCCAGGCATCGGAAGATCTCAAAAGAGATATAGCTGCTGTGGGGGGAAAGAAATGGCTACAATTAGCAAACAACAAGGAAGGATGGAAAGAGAAGAAAGAGGCCTATACCGGCAGTGGAGAGATGAAGGCTTATGAAGAAGAAGAAGAAGATAATTTCTGTATTAAAATCTGATAATGTTTCACGTTTTACTCATAGGTTTGTTGACTTTATTTTTTTTACATCATATCGTCGGTGTAAGTGCAATACCGTGTATGAGCCAATCATGTCAAAATTAAATTTTCTGGCACTTTCAGTTGAACGGCACATGCCACATTGATTGGCGCATTCAAATAGTGAAATTAATCAATAAACTGCTTGTGCAATTTTGACCAATTCAGTATTAATCCTTATCAAATTAAACACCTTATTAACACCTTAAGCATTTACCGCAGATCAAATTTGTCCTTTACACTAAATCATTCAATTTAATATCTTCCGGGTCACTAGTATGGCAATATCGCGTATGTGCCACAATTAATTTTGCATAAACGCAAACGAAAATAAAATTTTACTGTCTAATATAAAATAGTAACACAAAAAAAACTGCATTTGAATTTATTTTTTATCTTTTTTATTGACAAAATGGAAAGGTTTTTTTGTCCCTCCTGAACATTTTGACAAATGGTTCTTTCGCGGTATTGCACTTATGACAATGTTTTATTTGACTGATTTTCTGTGTATATTATTTATTTATTGTTATTTTGATTGCTTGTGTACTTTTTCTCAATATTGTTTAAACTCTAAGGATGTCTTTTATTTTTTACTAACTTTTTCAATGGTGTTATGCACCGTATGTGTACACATAAAAACAAATACCCCGGAATTCGTGTGGGTCTGCACATAAGATGCCTCCGTATAGCACGCACAAGTGCAGGCCTGCATGTCAAGATTAACACATTGCATGATCCGTGATAGCCCAGACAATGAAGGCCAAAAATGAGCTCATGTCGGAACAAATTAGAGACAAGCTGAATTTTTGCCAGTTGTTAGAACCTAATTAGAGGAGTATTTCCTCAAAAGTCCCCGCCCCTCCCCCTTGTGCTCCCTCCCCCACAAACACAACATAAAATTCCAAGTTTTTGAGTTTCTGCTCATAACTCCGTCATTATTTCAAAAAAAAAATTTTTTTTACCATTTTATTCCTTAACATCTATTCTTTAAAAAAGCTTATTTAACATTTTTCTGTAAACATAATACGTTCATGAGAATTCACTAAAATAGTTAAAATTTTCATTAAAAAAATTTCTGGTTTTTGAGTTATTGCTCATATTTTCGTTATCACTTTAGCAGGCAATGAAGGTTTTTTGTCGGAAGAAATTAGAGACAAGCTAAAATTTTGCCAGTTGTTAGAACCTAATTAGAGGAGTATTTCCTCAACTGTCCCTGCCGCTCCCCCTTGTGCTCCCTCCCCCACCACCCCTTAAGCATAAATTTTTCAAGACTTTTTATTATCGCTCATATCTCCCTCATTATTTAAGCAAAATTAATATTTTTTTACCGTTTTATTCTTTAACAAATAATCTTTAAAAAAGCTAATATAACATTTTTTTGTAAACTTAATACTTTTATGAGAATTCACTGAAATAGTTAAAATTTTCGCTTTTTATATGAATTTATTTGAAATATATTATACATACCTATACCTACACACTTAATCATCATTAATTTTGCTATGATCGTCGTCCATTGTGACACGAATATCCACTGCAATGCTCACACATATCTGAACAAAGTATCCTGACTTTCTACATCTGTAATAATTCCCACGAGCAGATTTACAGGAACATGACACTAAATGCAAAAGATCATTTGGCGTTAAAGTTTTTAAAGAAGTCACTGAACAAAGTATCCTGACTTTCTACATCTGTAATAATTCCCACGAGCAGATTTACAGGAACATGACACTAAATGCAAAAGATCATTTGGCGTTAAAGTTTTTAAAGAAGTCACTGGTTGAAGAACTTTTTTTCTCTGCTCCATTTTCATATACAGACTCCCACTTCCATCCCCATTCAGTAGCTAGTAAACTATTGCCTAAACCATTTTTGGACTTGCAAGTAAACTCTTAGTACCTATGTGTTGTTGACATGCCTTGGTTGTGGGGGTAATTTTGCCAGATCGAAATTTGATCGTAAATTTGTTTTTTTTTTATCATATTCATAAATTTGAAGTAAGGAGCTTCTTTAAGTTTGTTTGTCTATTGATTCCATATAGTCCAAGGGTAAATCTTTCTCCACTAACTAGCAATAGTTCTTTTGATATATTTTCTTGCAAAAATATTGAAGCTTGTTGCTTTTCAACTGAAGATTTCACCACTTCAACAGATTTACAGATTTCCTAAACCATAAAAGCATAATGTAGTATCACATCCGGTCATTGCATGTACAAACAAGAGACTTCTTCTAATTGTACTGTGCTGCTCGATCAAAAAATTAAAATTTAAAATAGTTTAGTTGGATCCTTGCTACCTTTTTGCTTTCAAAAATAAATTTATTTTTTCTCTGGAGCCAAGGACACTAATAAAGTCAATAAATCTGTATCAGATCCTTAAGCTTTTCTATAGCAACATTCACTCTATCTGCATCAGCATCATCTTCAGCGGTCAAGGTTGATATTTTCCTTTTATCCATTTCTGAAGCTACTGCTTTTAACAATCTTTTTTTATTTCCAAAAAGTTTCCCTCAGGTGTAGTACATTTTGTATTTTCTTCAAAATGGATGTCACATGAACTTTTCTTTAAGGCTGGACAGCCGTTTCATAAACATGCGAATCTGTCAAATTACGTGGATAGATCATGTACTTTCAAGCCGTGCCTGAGATGTCATCTGAGCGTAAATCGAATAAAACTTCCATATAAAATCCATATAAAACCTTAATATATGGGTGAGATATCAATTACTTTTGAGCGTATTACATAATAATAATTCATATAAATGTCAAATTTGGCGTAGAAGTACGATTAATAGTGAAATAAATGACGAGGAATATTCGGCCACATAAACATGTCTGACCTCTGCCGTGGCCAGACGGCATATGAACGGCATTTGACGTTTGAGGATGTCGTTTTTCATACTTTAGAAGTTTTATTTTAAAATAATAATTGACGTGTTTTTAATAAAAAATGTAGCTTTTCAATAGTGAATGAAGATTCAAAGTCCGAATATAGGTACAATATATCCCTTGAAATCATATTTTTATATGATTAAACAAGATTTGAAAATCATCAAAATTACAGCATGTTTGAATAATTATAACTTTATAAATATAAAATATTTCTTAATTTCCTACATATGGATTCTATATAATTAAGTAAACTTTATATGTATATTATGCTTACATACAAATATTTAACACATGTGTCTTCGCTGTAGAACATTAAAAACTTTTTTTTGCCGCGACCTGTGTATTAATGCCTATATTTTCTTAATCATTGTAAATAATGTTCAGTTTATTACTTTTATATAAGAACAAATGTTCTAAGTTATTGCCCCAAAAAAATGCAATCTATCATATAAATTCTGATAAAAATGAATAATAAAAACCCACATTTTCGTAAAAAACACCGAAATATGCATTTGTAGTGAATGTACCGCCTTAAGGCTCTTCTACTCTTCTCTTCATTTTTAGTGGTTGAATGTTCTGGATATCCGTCAAAAGTAGCATTGTATCCATAATTTGAAATAACATAGTCACAATAATTATTTACAACTCCTTCGTAAGTTGAATCGTTTGGCCAGCTCACATAATGAATTAAAAATTCCCGGCTAGTAAAAATTCTGCATCATGAAAATCAACACAATTTTGTAAACCATTTTCAAATATCTTCATCAATGAAGATTTTATTCCTTTACGAAGTGACACATCAAATATAGATGGCGACCTAACGGCTAACTCGTATGATAGCTTTTAGTTTCATAGGACTACAGCAAATGCAGGAAGTCAAAATTTTGAAACGGTACCAAGATTTACATACCTAGGATCCCTGATAACAAGCAACAACAATACTACAGAGGAGATCCAGAAGCGCATAGTGAGTGCAAATCGCTGTTTTTTCCGCCTACAAAAGCAGATAAAATCCAGACTGCTGTCCAGAAACACCAAGATATTAGTGTATAAAACGCTTATTAGGCCAGTGCTCACGTACGCAGCTGAGACGTGGGTACTAACTAAGAGGAATGAGCGAGCACTGGACGTTTTTGAAAGGAAAATTTTGAGGCGTATCTTCGGACCGGTTCTAGAAAATGGACTTTGGCGCAGACGTTACAACAATGAGCTCTATACTCTATTTAAGGAGCCAAACGTCACAAAATTTATAAAACTGGGAAGACTTCGGTGGCTGGGTCATGTGGAGAGAATGCCCGAGCATCAAGCACCAAAGTCCCTGCTAAACTCAAGGCCAACAGGGCGAAGGAGCTTAGGAAGGCCAAAACTAAGATGGAGTGACAACGTCCTCAAAGATATCTCTGCCTTAGACCTTCGAAACTGGAGAGAGCTGGCACTAGACCGAGATGAGTGGAGGAAAATTATTGAGGAGGCCAAGACTCACCAAGGGTTGTAGTGCCAAGAATGATGATGATGATAGCAAATGCATAAAATTCTGTTGAAAAGCTGTTGACGATTGACTATTAACTTCTTTTGATCGAAGCTTCACCATCCTTGGCTTGGCCTGAGTTTTCACTTTGTTTTGTCTGTGTCTCAAAGTAGTTTTTTTCTGCGCATTTTATGATACATAACCAAATGACAAAGATAGAAGTTCTCCCGATTCCTTTGTAAATGGATTATGTTCTTGAAGCCATGAAGTAAACTTTTGTATATCTAAATGGTCTCGCTTCTTCCTTGAATCCCTAACTTCTACATGTTGTTCATTGAATGTTATGGAACTTCCCAAAAAGTCTTCCAAGGCTTCATGTACTTTACAAAATAGGGGGTTCCATGTATCCATTTAGAAAGTGTACTTTCTGTGATGCCTCTACCATGCGTCAAACCTCCGACAGATTTCATTGGGCGGGTAAGGCATTGCTCAATACTCATATTGACCAAAATTTGCCACTACGTCTCACTGTAAATAATCCTTTTGTTGTTAACAGCTCTAGCTCTCTTTCTGTCAGCTTAGAGTTGATTTCCATCATTTTTTGTACATATAAATGGGCTGATTTCGCGTAAGCTAAGTGCCTGTAAGTGTATTCTGACCATACACTATAGCCCACTCTCTTCCATGATATATCCTACAGAGCCCATAAATGAAGTAAGGAGGTAAAAAACCCCTAGCCTTACAATTATCTGAGCGATTTCGCTATCAATTTCTACAGAAGCTACTACAGAATCTCGGACGCCTTCAAAAACAAGGATTGGTCAAAAGTGACCCAGAAAGCCAAATGTAGTTTAGGGAATAAAGTTGTTATCGTGAAATTGGAAATATTCATGGCAGCTTTCATTTCACTGTAATCTTTGACATTAATATTCTTCAATCCCGTAAGTACATTTTTCTTTGTGTACGTTCGTATCCTTATACTCTCAGGGGCTTTAAATGATCCAGAGTATTGCTTTTTAATCTTCACTGCAGTTTCTACTTTGGTAGCTGGTGCAATACATTGCATTCCACCTATAGTGTGAAAAGTGTTTAGGCCATTCAATGTTCGAATGTTGACATCAGTGTTGTCAAAAACATGTTGGAGAAAGGCACCTTAATTTACTTTTGGCGATCCTGTACTTATCAATGCATTATTATAATATGTTAATGCTTCATAATAGGATGCACAGACACCCATTGAAGAAAGCATGTTGATTAAATGTCTGGACCCATACAAACGAGGAAGTGTAAGTGTTAATCCAATGTGTAGGGGCGAAAAAAGGATCTAGGTCTTACAGCTATTATACAGTGATTAGAGGTGTAGGGAGGGAAGGGGAGACTTAACTGCGCACTTATTATTGTTCACGTGATCTACGTGTGATTCTGAATACTCACCCTCGAATACTAGTTATATGAATACTGCTGAAATGCTTAAAAATTGTTTCAATCTACTTTTATCGAATAATGCATAACTAATGATTTAAGATTCCGTTTTTCTAAACATAAAAATTAAAAACCAAATATTTCATGGAATTACGAATAAAATAGTAAGTCTAGATAAATTGTCAAGCTTGTTTTATTTGGCTGATATTATAAGGATTAAAACTTGACCTCGTTTTAGAGATTTGAATAAGGGATAACGAAAATATGATCGGTAACTCAAAAACCAGAATTTTTGTTAATGAAAATTTTAATTATTTTAACTAATGAATTCTCATGAAAATAAGTTAAAATAATGATGTTAAGGAATAAAAAGTATGAAAAAGAAAAAGAATGAGGTAAAAAAAAAATGAATTTTTGCTTAAATAATAACAATATGGGCCACAGCTAAAAAGCTTGAAATTTTTTGTTAATGACAATGTTAAATAATCTTTTTTAAACAATAGATGTTAAGGAATAAAAAGGTAAAATAAATATCTGAGAGCCAACATGTCTTAAGTCCATTTTCGGCCATAATGACTTGAATACATTTTTGTTTAAACAACATCATAATCTTTAATCCTTAAAAATTACAAGCGTGTATCCTTATATTTACAGAAATAACCAGTGCACATTGTCTTAAATACAGTATTACATTGAGCCAAAATAACTTAAATGCAGATGAGACATTTTGGCTCTCAAATTTTTTAACACTATGTGACTTAGGATATTTTTTGTCTATGAAAACTAACTAACTAGCTAACTTACCATCATGCCGTTTCTCCGTAGGGGTAGGCAGAGAGGATAGAACGCCATACTCTTCTGTCCTGACATACAACTTTCGCTTAATCTACATTCGTACATCTTCGCATGCAAGCTCGACGGTTGTTGAGGCTTCTAACAGGACCATCTTCCAGTATCTGGTTAATCTGGTCATGCCACATCTTCCGTAGTCGCCCTCTCTTTCTGGCGCCGTCGACACTTGCATCATATACCTTTCTTACCATTCTTTCCTCATTCATTCGCTCAACATGCCCAAACCACCTGAGCGACCCTATTTTTATTCTCTGTATTATGCTACGATCAGCTTTACATTCATTCCTAATATCTTCATTCTTTACTCTATCATACATGGATTTGTCACACATACGTCTAAGGGACCTCATCTCCACTGCATTCAATCTACTTTCGTTCCTCTTCTGCCAGCTCCAGGCTTCACTTCCATACATTAGTGCCGTCAACACTTACATTATATATCTTTCTTACCATTCATTCGCTCAACATGCCCAAACCATCTGAGCGACCCTATTTTTATTCTATGTATTATGCTACGATCAGCTTTACATTTATTCCTAATATCTTCATTCTTTACTCTATCTTTACTCTAAGGGATCTCATCTCCACTGCATTCAATCTACTTTCGTTCCTCTTCTGCCAACTCCAGGCTTCACTTCCATACATTAGTGTCGATACCAGAACTCCGTTATGTACCACTAGTTTTGCCTCGGTAGACATATTTCTATTAGAAATTATTGCATTCAAAGCACCATTCACCCTACTCCCAGCAGTCACTCTCCTCTCTATATCTTTCTCAACATTCCCTCTTCAATCGAACATACTTCCCAAGTACACAAACTCATCTACTTGTTCCAAACATTCATTGCCTACTAGTATTTCACACGCTGTCTTTCCTCCTTCTCGAATACCATCACTTTTGACTTGTTTACATTCATAATAAGGTCACTTTTCTTGCATACATCATACATCCTGCTTACTAGACTTTGTAAGTCTTGTTCGCTATTTGCCATTAATACTGCATCATCCGTGTACAATATACAGCATGCAATCAAATTACTCATTTTCGCTCCTACATTCATACATTCCAGTTCTTTCACACAATTATCCATATACAAGTTGAACAGCCATGGAGACATTACGCAACCCTGTTTGACACCTTTTGTTATATCAAACCATGGTGTGAATGATCCATTGATTCTTACACAAGCAGTACTCCCCTCGTAAAGGGATGCAACTGCGTGTATAAGTTTACTGTTCACCTTGTAACCAGAGAGTACCTTCCATAACCTTCCTCTTACTTTTCAAAACGCAATATTTAAATATCTTTCCCACTAATTTTGTAGGTTCATTTGATGCAAATATCGATGTGCAATGTGCAACCCACGAGCCATTGCCTTCAAACCCGTCAACTGATGTTTACTTTCTTACCTCATACTTTTTGAATAAAAAATAAGAATAAAAAGCTGTTTTATAATCATTTATCAATATAAATATGACCAAATTTTATCAACACTATCTATCTTAAGTCAGATTTCCAGCAAATTTGTGAGAGCCAGAATAACCTAAATCCATTATATTGAAAAATAGCTAACATTTAACAGAACTAAAATTGTTGAAAGAAGGGTTCTTATTTGTTAACAACATTATATTTTTGTTACATTTTTAAAATAAAAAATAAAAAAATCTCCTAAGAAAAACTGGTCAAAAAACCTTTAAATGGCTTTTTCTCGAAATGGGTTTTTTGGACTTAAGACATGTTGGCTCTCAGGTACAGATATGAATTTTGCTTAAATAATAACAGAATATGGGCGATATCTAAAAAGCTTGAAATGTTATGTTAATGAAAATTTTAAGTATTTTAGTGAATTCTCACGAAAGTATTATGTTTACAAAAAAATGTTGTATTAGCTTTTTTAAAGATTAGTTGTTAAGAAATAAAATAAAATATTAATTTTGCTTAAATAATGAGGGAGATATTAGCGATAGTAAAAAGTCTTGAAAAAATTATGTTTAAGGGGGGGTGGTGGAGAGAGCGCAAGGGGGAGAGGCGGGGATTTTTGAGGAAATACTCCTCTAATTAGATTCTAACAACTGGCAAATTTTTAGCTTGTCTCTAATTTCTTCCGACAAAAAACTTTCATTGCCTGGGCTATGGATGCAGAATTGGGCTTGCGGGCCGGGTGGGAAATTATGTTTCTCCGAATAGACGTGTGTCAGGGTACAGCAGACTCCCGATCAACCGGTTTGAGAATTATCCAAGATATATATCAAGATGTTGACAAAATATTTTTTTAAATTAGACGACCCTAATTTGCTCCAGAGGGTCATAACTGGTGACGAATCATGGGCTTATGATTATGACGTGGAAACCAATGCTCAATCATCCCAATGGAAGCTGCCGCACGAGCCAAGACCGAAAAAGCGCGCCAAATTCGGTCGAATGTGAAGGCTTTGCGTACACTTTTCTTCGATTTCAGGGACGTGGTGCATTATAAGTTCTTGCCACAGGATAGAACGGTCAATAAGGAATATTACCTGCAAGTTATGCACAATTTGCGCGAAGAAATCCGCCGGAAACACCCGGATTTTTGGAAGAACAAAAATTGGCTTTTGCACCATGATAACGCCCCTGCTCACACATCGTTTTTGGCAAAATTTTGGCCAAAAACAACACACTTATAATGCCGCAGCCACCGTATTCCCCAGATCTGGCCCCCTGTGACTTTTTCTTGTTCCCGAAACTGAAGAGGCCCGTGAAAGGACGACGCTACGCTACGATTGAGGAGATAAAGACGGCATCGAAGAAGGAGCTCAACAAGATCACAAAAAATGATTTTTTGAAGTGCTTCGAGGATTGAAAAAACCTTGGCACAAGTATATAATATCTGGTAGGGATTAGGTACTTTGAAGGGGACAACATAGATATTCATGAATATATAAATAATTTTTGAAAAAACACAAAATTCGCGATACTTGTTGAACAGACCATGTATATTTTATTGTGAAGTAGTGAAAAGCGCCCTTGAAGCGTCTCTTACACAAAAATGGCGCTATATAAATTAACATAAACATAACATAACATAAAAAATGTGACAACATAAACATATTCCATTTGTTCAATCGAAATGTGCATCTTTTGTTGTATAATTAAATGAAAGATGTAAGGCTCAGATATATAATGAAATGACAATATTTTGCAAACCCATTGTTTATTTACAATAATAAAAAATAAATAATACATGTTGAAAAGTATTCAAGTAATACTGCCATTCAAATGACTAGATAATATTAAATTATTTAAATTTAGGTAATAAATTATTAAGTCATATTGTTAAAGAGTTAAGGTTGTTATTACGTCGAAATTGGCTTCTCGGAAATACATCCGGTTCGTATAAAATATCCAAAACTATTTACAGCTAAATAAGTCATATTGTATTTTTCTAATTGCTGTAAATATTTCTAGACATGAACGAGTTATTACTCAAAATAGAAAAATGCTAATACGAATATACAGTGGGAAACATTTAACGTGAAACCATGGGGATCACAATATATTTTCATGTTAAACTGAAATGGGACAGATGCCGCTCTAGTTGATAAAATGTTAAGTCTTATCAATTAAAAATCATAAACACTAAACAATTTGTTCTTCTAAAATGCAATTGTTTTTAATGTTGAGGGTTTTTGTTTTGTGCGAAAAAAAAATAAATATATTGAATATTAGAGAATTTTCTTGGGACCATATTATTTTATTTTACACGGTTTCGTTTTTTCGGTTTATTTAATATTTTACAGTAAAACCTCGTTAATTCGAACCCCGATAATTCGAAATTTTTAAAACCCAAGTACATAACAATAAATAAAAGACCCCAAATAATATTTTTTGGTTAATTTATTCTGATAATTCAAAAACATGATTCTAAGTAATTTTTAGACACTCGCGCCATAAGTTCTATAAATTTTATGATAATTCAAAACTTTTAAATAAGTAATAAAAATTAACAATCCGCATGGATTTTTGATCGCGGGCGCTTTTTTTTATTTTGCGTATTTTTTTGTATCTTGTATTTATTTCGCGGAATTGTATAATTCTGTGCACGTTTTTAAACTTTTAGCTTTACTCGTACTTGGACGCGTTTAAAATACTTTTCACTATTTTAAATTTCCCTGAAGTCTGATTATTTTTTTCTAATAACTGTTCGTGTTATTGAAATGTGTAATTTTGTTTGGAAGATGTTATTACCAACTTATTTTTTTACTTCACGTATACATGGACGATTGTATTTCTAAAAACTGTGCTTGTGTTGTATGTTTGAGGGTCAATTGTATGTACTCGATTTATGTTTAACTCTTAAATTTTTGTGTTTTCCATCAATTCAACAACCCGTTTTCGTAAAATAGTATAAAACAATTTGATGGTCGGCCTTGAATCAGAAAAAGAAAAATGAAAATAAAAATTGAAGTAAGGTTGTAGAAGCCTTCCATAAGTTCTAAGATAAATAAATACCATTTTCAACCACTGCCAACAGAACGCTGGAGGGATTGGCAAAAATTATTTGATTTTTTCGCAAGTGAAAACGGCATCCACGCCAACATGGGTAGGTAGTAATGGCAATGGCGCAAGAGAGAAATTTGGCGAGATGATTTCTTCAAATACGAATTGACGGTTTTTTCAAGACTTTTGGGAATTTTGCAAACGCATCCCAATAATTTTTTTTTTGCTTACTTGAAATTCCGTAGTAGAAATAAACGTAGTTCTGCATAATTCGATTTTTTTCTTTGGTCCCTTGAATTATGAATGAACGAGATTCTATTGTATTCCATCTGTAATTTACGGGGTATGTAGATTTTTTAATTCATTTGATATATATAGAGGATGTCTCATAGCTAGTAGTAAAAACTTTGGGGGAGTCTTCTTCATTCAATTTTGAATAGAAAATATTCTTTACACTTTAAGTGAAATTTTGACAGTTAGAGAGATAAGCAATATCAAAGTTTTTTTTCAGTATTTTTTACTTATTTTCAGTAAAACGTTACACTATCACTACAGTAACTTATATAGAATATTAAAATTTTATTCGTTTTGATACATGTCAAATATGATTATTAAAACATTGCAGAAATTTGAAAAAAAAAATTATAAGGTTTCTGTCATTTTATTTGACTTGTATGGATTTTTAATATTCCTGTTATTAATATTTTTATTAATATTAATTATTAATATATATTAATATAATTAATATGTTAATATATATTAATATAATTAATATATTAATATTTAATATAAATTACTCTAGTGATATTCATTTTTAAAAAAAAAAGTTAGAAATATTGAAAAAAATTTCAAACTTTGATGTCGCTTATCTCTGTAACTGTCGACATTTCACCCAAAGAGTAAAGAATATTTTCTATCCAAAATTGCATGAATAACACTCCCTGGATGTTTTTGCTACTAGCTATGGGACACCCTGTATTTGTACACTATAGTTTGCTTTATAAATTACTTGTCATCAATGTATTTCTAATAATGTTTTTGTACATTTCAGTTTATTATGAAATGTTTTAAAAAATTACGTTACACAAAAATAGGCATCCTTTGTAGTATATGTACATATGTATGTACTGTGTAAGTTTGGCGATGCATAGTTTATATTTATTAAATAATGCTCATGTCTGATAATTCTAGTAATTTATAATTTATAATTCAATTAATTGTGTTGTAAAACAAAACATAATTTATAATTCAATTAATTGTGTTGTAAAACAAAACAACCAAATTGCGTGACAATCAAAGAAATCCATGTCCAGCTATTGATGCCGGGATGAATCCTTCAGCGCCATCTTTATTCCTCACATAAAACCATTCCGAGTCTACATCCGCCTCGGTTCCACTTCCTTGCACTAGTATCACCACATCACCCTTTCTCACTGTCAATGTGTTGATTGCCTTAGAACCTTCGTAATCCTTTTCAACGACCAACAACGTATGACGCGATACATACCTAACATTTCCAACATTTGTATTGCCGTATTTTTGTTTCTTTTTGCGTACGGAGTATTTATTTTTTAAATTAAAATCATTAGTCTTTGATGTCACTGAACTCGGAACTGAACTATCGTCACATACGTCCTTTAACTTTGAGCAGCTTGATGTCGCCTTGAGGTAGAGTTTGTCAAAAGTTCTTTCTCCGTATGCGGACATGGAGTCTGTGTAAAACTTTTGCTTGGGTCGACTCCGGCCGCACTCGGACTTGGTTCCGCCCCTGAGTTGTTCCTTCTCGCTGTCCGTCATGTTTCCGCACGGCTGGGGATACAGGTCTAGGGTACTCTCCCAACAGGGAGCTGCCTTCCAGGGTGTGTGAGATCTGAAAATAAATGTAGTACCTATAACGAGGGTTAATTCCAAATTCAAGGGACCCAAAAAAACATTTCGAATTATACGGAATCCTGATGATTCGAAATTCGGGTTTTTACTGTATAATGTTGGAATAACTGAATAAATGAAACCATTTAACACGAAATAATGTGGTCCCAGCAAAATTCTATGTGACTTCATATATTTATTTTCTTTTCACACAAAACAAAGAACAAATTTCCAAATCAATGGCATAAGCTCTTGTGTGCATTTTCTATTGAAATACTGATAGAAGAGATTTGATATTTTATTTTTCTTCTTGCCAAAATATAATCAATTTTTTGTAAATTTTTCTTCTCCTAAATTGCAAATCGAAAAATGATATTATCACCATCTATATTCCACAACAGAAGACACATTTATTGTCGGTGAATACGTACCTCTGTTGTGTTGGCAGTATCCCAAGGGGCAAGCAAGAGGCATAGAGAACATAACCTTCCTCTCCATGCGGTGTTTGCACGTACAACCATTGCTGGTTCTTAAATACAGCATTCACAACCATTCCTAATGAGAGAGACAATTCTTTCTGTTGGCTTCCGTTCCTCGTTTGATAAAGGATGCTTGGGTAAGTCACTACGACGGGAATGTTGCCAGGATTTTCGATGCTCGCCTGTAAAAAGAGATTTAATCAAAATCTATAAAGCACCTCTAGTGGTAAACCAATTCACTGGGAAATATGGCCAAATTCCAGTATCAATTATTTTTCACTTTTTATTGTATTATATTTTTAATAATACTAGCTGTTCGTACCCGGCGTCGCACGGGTTAAGAATTAAGTTGAAAATAAATTTGTGGGGGGAAACAAAGGTTCTATTGTTTTGCAAAGCCTCTGATTAAAATAATGTTTCCATTTAATCAGGGCTGGGATGGATAGGATGTCTAGGGAAGAAATGTGACCTATTTTTTCCATCGGGAATATGTATGCAAAATTTGGGTTCAATCGTTCAAGCGGTGTACATTTGTACAGAAAATAGATCCGCGGGCGGGGATGGGTTAGAGGGGGAAGGGGAAATGTCGCCTATATTACCCGACTGGTCCTAAAGAATAAGTATACAAAATTTGGGTAAATCAGTCGAAAGGTACAGATTTGAATTGAAAATGTAATAGGTGGTGGGAAGGGGGGAAATGTCGCCTATGTCCTAAAAATAAGTTTCCAGATTTCAAATAAGAGTCCAATCGGCCTAACGGTACAGATTTGCATCGAAAATATATCAGGGGGATAAAGAGGGGTAAAACGGGAGTAGGGAAATGTCGCCTTTGTTACCCGCCGGGTCCTAATGAATAAGTTTCCAAATGTTGAGTCCAATCGGTCGAACTGTACAGATTTGCATTGAAAATATATCAGGGGAGGGGAAACGGTAAAAGGGGAGGGGAGAAATATCGCCTGTTACCTGCCGGGTCCCAAAGCATAAGTAAGTAAAATTTTACTCGAATCGGACAAACGGTGTAGATTTGTGTAGAGATCAGACAGACATTGAGTTTTATAGGTATAGATTTTTAAAGTATGATTGTGTGATGATATTTACAGAAAGCATGGTTTGTTTACTCGGAATTTCGTGAAATATTCTCCGGCGTATTACAATGCGCGTACGTGAGTTGGGGATCCGAGACTAACCATTGCAAAACTCACCAGCAAAACTTACGGTATTTTACTGATTATCGCTCATCCTTTGGCGGCTATTCTGCCTTCTTAAAAATACTTTTTCTGATTTTGATTCTGAACAGAGAAATCAAATTTATTACGAGCATTAGACATTAGAATTAATTATATGTTAAGTAGATTGATAAATAAATTGACGCAAAAATGCATCAACCTTTGTTCCATTTAATAGCATTTGAAAGAAACTGTTTTTTTAAATAACATTTTATACAATGTAATGATAAATTATCTTTGTGTATAATAAATATCTATACCTACAAAACTCAATGTCTGTCTGTCTGTCTATTTGTCTGTCTGTCTGTCTGTTCTCTATACAAATCCCGTTTGTCCGATCGATTCAAATTTTGCATACTTGTGCTTTGGGACCCGGCGGGTAACATAGGCAATATTTCCCCCCTATTCTCATACCCCTTCCCTTCCCCCTGACATATTTTCGATGCAAATCTCTACCGTTTGACCGATTGGACTCAAAATTTGGAAAATTATTCTTTAGGACTCGGCGGGTAACATGGGCAACATTTCCTTCCTATTCATTTACCCATTCCCCTCCCCCTGATATTTTCGATGAAAATCTGTACCGTTTGACCGATCGGACTCAAAATTTGGAAACTTATTCTCAAGGACTCGGCGGATAATATATTTATTTATCTTAATAATTTAGTTCCACACATAATGTTGTGAGGGCTAATATACGATTTCACTGAGACATATTGCATTCTATCTAATCATTTAAAAGTTTTTATAATAAAATTTTTGCACTTCAGTTTAAACCTCCTTATATTCTCCATATTTTGAATTTCCTTTGGCAGGCTATCGAAGATTTTTATACCTTTATACATCATACAATTTTGTGAGGTGTTTTTCTTTTTCTTTGGTAGTCTTATGTTGTAGCTTCCTCTTGTATTGTAGGAATGAAAATCCTTATTCAGCTTCATCCTGTCATCATATGCTACACTTCTCCCCTATTCTTTTAACCCTTCCCCTCCGCTGATATATTTTCGATGCAAATCTGTACCATTTGACCGATCGGACTCAAAATTCAGAAACTTATATTCTAAGGACTCGGCGGGTAACATATGCGACAATTTCCCCTTATTCTTTTACCTTATCCCCTCTCCCTGATATATTTTTAATGCAAATCTATACCGTTCGTATCTAACTTTTGTTTACCCTCACAAATTTATTTTAAACTTATTCCATAAAACGTGCAACGCCAGGTATGAACAGCTAGTCAATATATAAAGATATGTTTTATTAAAATATATTTTTTCATTTTGTTGTCTTATATCATAATACAATTCCATAAAATGTATATTCTTTCTAGACATTTTCATGATTACCAGTAAATTTGCATGCCCTATTCTTTCCAGTTCCAAAAACTTTTTGGAACCAGACTGATTAACCTGTGCCGACAAATTGAAATAATTTCTCTGAATTCCTTCACCTTTGTCGACTAAATAAGCTGACTCTTTATCGCGAAATGACGTTTATCTGTTTCAAAATGTTCCGAGAGAATTCACAAAAGCAAAAAAAGCTTTTAAAATTTCACTTTCACTCGGGATTTCATCATTAGAAGATATTTATATTAAATTAAAACATGAAAGAAAAAACAACCAAAGAGAAAAATTTTCGAGCAATCCAAACAAAAGAACATCTAAAAAGAACACGACGCTTCGTACCTGTCTATAACTTATTCTAAAATAATGTTTCTTTTTTCGAAAATCTCCCCTCTTTATAGCCGTTTGACGTTTATTATTTTAAAAGAAAATATAACAACCAAATATCGTATGTGTTCCAAACACTTCTAAATTAAAAAATTTTCATGAATAAAATTAATATTTGCAAGTTCCTTCTCGCAATAAAAACATCATTTTTATTCAATAAATTAACAAGCACGTAATATAAGAATATAATTAATTTCGAAGACGTTTTCATTAAACATTTGCCAAATTCTTTGTAAAGAGTTGAAGTTTTAAAAATTAACTTATGAATGAATATTTTTGAAGAAACATGCCCTAAACACCTCCCATCAATGATTGACTATTGTTTAGAGCTTGTAGTTTACATTTTTATTGTTATATGCATTTTTTATACTTGGGGTTCATTTAAAAAAAATTACCTCTCAGTGGAATTGAGTTTGTTTGCGAAATATTGTACATATTGTATTTTAATATTTATTTTTCGTATTGAGAGGAACAGATGCCTGAAAGAACTACTTATTCATTGAATTTATTCGTACAAGTTGTTTCATCCTTTCTCGCACCACATTTTCTTTTCTTAAATTTGGAGGAGCAGTCGTTATCGTCTATATGTATTCTCACTAGCTCGAATAAATTCTGAGAGGCAGGGTTCGATTTTGCCTTCAAGGGCATATTGATAATACATATCGGCGGCCCCAGAAAACAAACTATTATAATGTAGATAATTAAAATGTAATAACATTTCGAACTCTGCTGACATTAATGGCATTCCGTATTATCGTTAAAGACAATGTGAAAAAAGACCAAAAACTTTCAGAGCCAGGCTTCTGAATGTTAAGATGAGGATGTTAAGAAGGCTCTGGCTCCTTTAGTCCTGTGGTATTTCATTAGGTCCCTCTTTAACTGTGCTACAAGCAGATTTATGAAACTAATAAAAAATGATAAATATTTTACCTCCGCCAAGAAGCAATCGATATCTTTGATTTCGTATCCGAAATTCTGGTGTTGCTTCTCTGTGATTCGATTCTTCCTCCGTCTGTGCCGATGTCTTCTCGAAGAAGCATTGCTCTCAAAACCTCCACTGTGATCTGTCCACATATCATGATTTTGGTTTGTGTTTAAATTTCTATTATTTTTGATAATCCTTTGACTGTTTTCAATTCCTATCGGTCTGTTCTGCCTCGCGTTTCTTCCTATAACTCTATCACTGGCCCCTTTTGAATGTGCATTTTGATCATTTTCGAAATAATCCCTTTCTTTTCTGATGCCGTTTCTTTCAAAACTTTTATTTGATCTTTGATATCTTTTGGTGAAAGTGTCTGATGGACTTCTTTTAGAGCTGGAACTATCTGTCAATGTTTGACTATTGCACGGATTGTATTGCACATCAGTTCTTTCTCTCAGCACCCAAGTTAGCGATACTTTGGACCGGTGTCTTCCTGTGAGCAGGGATGTCTTTTGCCCCATTTCTGTAGAAGTATTCCTCACCGAGTCTCTAACCTGCACCTCATCTTCCGCTGCAGGTTCTGGGGCGGTGCTGGTCTTGCAGGTAGCCAAGAGGTCAAGGTCTGCGATGGCTCGTCTAATCGCGTCGATCTATAAAACAAATAAAATTATTTAATTGTAAATGTAATTTTGCGATATGATAAATATCATATTATTAAACACATACAGAGAAAATTTGTATACCCTATCCCCAAGTTTCCTAAAAATATGAAATTAAAGTTTTTTTGGCATCTACTAATTAGGTGTTGACATTAAAAAATAATTTTTGATCAGTGAATTTAACCATAAAAATAGACATACTATCCCAATATACATATTATATTCATTTTCTGTTTCTACTCATCCTAAAAGATAAAAACACCTAATCTAGATAAATCGGTAATTTGTGATTTTTTTCATATAAATATGTAAAATAAATAAATATAGTTAGAAGTAAGATATTATTAAACAATGAATAAGGTTGAATATGTTCATCGTTAGTCAATCACCAATCAACATTAGATTAATTCTTGCTGTTTGTACATAGGTCACACATTTAGTAACGTAAACTATTTTAAAAATAAAATAACACTAAGTGTAATTAGCTACCACTTTTGTCACCTGACTGGATATAAAAAAGTGTACTCTCTGGACGTCCCGTTTTTTTTTCAAATGAAGCACTTGAGCTTCATGTAACCAAACTAGTTAAGTAAGTATGTATCTACTTCTTATGTGTTTAATAATAATTTGAATCGATTCCAGAAGGTAGGTCCTACTGACAATTCAATTTTTTCATAAATTTGAAAATATACATATATATTTTCTTGAGTAGAAGTAAGATTGATGGGCCAGTTTTGGCCACTTAGGCATTAAAAGGTGTATAAATAAGGCAATGAAAATATATATGTTATTTTATTAATGCCGATAATTTATCAATTCAATTCTTGTCTTTATTTTTTGTAACAGACGGGATGAATGATGGCCCTGAAAAGGGCCTTTTCAAAGAAGATGGCATTCTCGAGCTCCATGGCTCGCTGCGGTCGCCGATCAAGGCGGACCTGTGACGTCATCTTATACACGGGCGACCGGGCAGGACGCCGCGCCGGTGCGTCATCACCACCCTGAGGACCGTAAAGACGGTGCCTATGCCTTGATAAATTTGTGAACAAATTTATGTATGAGAATTTATAAAAATAAAATGGTTGTGACGTGTTTTTTGATTATTACATATTATTGTTAGAACCTAAATATTGACATGTATTTATGGATTTTGTCACATGTTTATTTTTAATAAACGAGAAAATCGCTGTTGTGATAGACCGGGGTGAGGAGTGTAGCCAACTGTATGGCGTAAAGACAGATTTGAGAAATATTGTTGAATATTTCCGAGTGACGGCCAACTGTATGGCGTAAAGACAGATACAGGAAATATTATTTCCTACGGCTAACTGTATGGCCTGACAGACAGAATTATGAAATATTGTTTAATATTTCAACACATGTATCCGAGGACAGAGACTTAGTATGTGGAGGAAAAATCGGGCTGCAGACCGATTGAATCCGACAGTCGCGAAGCTTTGTCTTGTCAGATCTCGGAGAAATCTACAGATAACTGATAGTATTTCATAGGCCTAGCAACGGGGCTTATCACTGATAAAGTCCCGGGCGCGACAGCCACCGAAAAACGGTATTTGTACTGACAAGACGAGAGTTTTCGGCCAAAAACCGATTTTCTTATATTTACGAAAAACGGGAGTTTTTTCAATGAAATTGGTAAAGAAAAAAAAACATAATATTTTTGCTAAACAAAGTCATTTAGACTAAAATCTGACAGAAAATCATGCAAATAAGAATGTGAAATTTTTCACATTTTTTACGTAACCGCTATCAGCGGTGACCCGAAGACCATAAGGGTCATTTTTCAGTCAAACTTCAAAACTGTCCTACGACCGTTACCGCGGTCGGATCAACTTGAAACCTTTTTTATTGTATTCCTTGTGTGAAAATCTATCTGTTTTACATATTTTTACATACACACATTGTCAGGGGCGCACCTGAAAAATAAATGAACATTAATTTTTTGCGACCCACTTGAAATTTCAATGTACACGACTAAAACTAATATCAGAAGTTACGCCCGTGTAGGTACTTTGTGAATTGTACTGGCAAAAATGTATAAACAATAGTTTACAATTTTGACAAATTTAATTGTGAAATTTTCTCAGCAAATATCGCTGCGATCGGTATATATTTTTTAATAATAAATTAACTTCGGTCTTGCGGGTCCAGGCGATTACGTCATACTATAAGCAAGACATTGTACCATGTAAATGACGTAATCAAAACCCCAGGGGGGTGGTGTAATAATTCTAAAAAAAAATTGAATTCTGTAAATAAAACTTTCCAAGTCGTTTTTTTAGACATTCTCGCGTGCGCGAACGCTGAATATAAACGCTCTATGATTGGCTCCCGGAAATAAGTCCGGGGGTATTGTCTTTGTGTATAAATTAAACTTCCGTCGGCGTGCAGATTCATTCCGTTCTGTGCTTTTTACGCCATCTGGACCACTTCACCTGACTTTTATTCATCACCTCTGACCTCTGCTCTGCCTACTGCTTTTGGATTTTTGATTCTCTACTGAACTACTGCAAAAAGTAATTAAAGAAAATATTTATGCAACCTTGAAGCAAGCACATCCTCGAGACTTTTTAGGTTGTGCTTGTTTATATAATATTAACAATAATTTCAAAATACTAAAATGCATCACCAAACAATATAAAAAAAATTGTACATATTTAGGAATAAAAAAATTCAATAGCCGTTCTACAGAAGTTAAGAAGATAACTGAGATTAAACAAATAAAAAATAAGTTAAATGGACACTACAAAAAACAATATTTTTTTAATACATGTAGTTATAATATTAAAGTCCCTCTCCAAGCACAAGAGTTAGTCTCTTTTTGGAGTAGTACAGCGAATACAAGTTATGTATTATTTATAGTTTTAATACTGGAATAAATATAATAAATTATAGGTAATATTAAATAAATAAATAATAATAATAAACCAGGGATCGAAATTCATCGGAACAAACCAAGTCAAATGTCTTACAAATTCTTACCTAAAACATACGAGGGCTGTATGACGACTGTTTAACGACTGATGGCGCTACTGACGCAAAATCTGGTACCATTGCTTGACCGCATTTCGAACGAACGAACTATGTCTGTTAAAATTTCACACAAAGATTTATCGAGTAATTTTCGTTTTAATAGCTGTTGAAAGTGGGCATGTTTGTTAGGGCTGGAATAATAAAGTAGTAAATAAATATGGTCATCCTGAGGACATTAGTAAGAAGGTACCTTTTATGAGGTGGCAAAGTGGGGTCGGAACATTAAAATTAAACAAATATTAGAATTACCGTATTAAAGAAGTGTAAAATACACATTATGGGGTAGGTACTTTAATGTTCCATTTCTCAAAATTGTTTCAATATAATTGATAATAAAATGTTTCGAGGAAATATTAATGAGCAAGGCCCACTGAATCAAACGTGAATTTAAAATTTAGCATAGGGCAGTGATACTGATTCGAAATTAACCAGGTCACAAAACAATATAATTTCAGAGGAAAACGTGGTTTAAATGCTAAATCTACATACAGTAGACGGCAAACATCTTGAAATTCTACGGCGTAGTGGGGGAAAGTTTGCGCATTTCGTCTTCTGCGCATACCCCCACTACCCCAAAGAATTTCAAGAAGTTTGCCGGCAACTGTACCCGATGATGCTGCCAAACGCATCCACCAAAATGAACGAGACCCGATGGTCGTAGGTTAATTTTAAATATATTTTTGATGTTTATAGCATCAACTTTGTGGTTGGAGATAATTATTAATTTTAATTAATTAAAAAAATATATTAACCACTTGGAGTAATGGGTAATTCTTTGAAACACAGTTAAAACATGTCCTTCACTGAAGAACACATCAAAATAATATCCAATTGAAATATTGTTTTCAGGTTTCGGGTAAAAAGTAAATGTCTATCGAGGCCTTATATAGATTATTGTAAATAATTAAAAGAAATCCAATTTATTTGAGCAGAAAACAGTAAAAACTACTTAATCTGGCGCGTCCGAATGACGTTTTTTATTGAATTAGAATTATTTTCTGCAATTAAATATCGCGATATAATAAAATTAGTAAGTTATACCGATATTTAAATAAACGTTTCTTAATATTTTAAAATTAAAGTACTATTCTCAGCATTACCTTACTTTTAAAATTGTCCCCGACTAATGTAATCATTCATCTGGTTCAATACGTCGAAGCCTGTATTCCACATACTCTCGGGATATTCCGTTCCACTCAGGGCCGAACCGTCATGCGGAGGGCTCATGCCAGTGCGTATTTTAGCGACCAAGTTGGACGAAAACTTGTCATCTGGCGTATGTAAGGTAAGTAGCATAATTAATCTGTCTTCATTTGTGGATTTTGGGTATGCGATTACGTTTTGCAACTTAACCGTAGTATCTAATCAGGTTATTTATTACTATTAATTTACCCTTTGATTTTATATGTTTGTAAATTAATGAACAGGATTCGTTTATCTTCGAATTCCTCATTAATCTGGCTCTCATCAACCTGGTTTTCATCAACCTGGTTTTCATCTACCAGATGAATTAGATTTAACCAAAAAGTGGCTAATGTTAAACCCTCAGATGAATTTTTACTGATCGGAGGAATTTGGTTTAAGGGAAAAGCATAGAAACAGTTCTGCCTCATATGGGGGTAACGATAATTTGTGGGCATGTTAATACAATACAATTATCGACACAATTGGGACCCCCACAGAGATTGTTTATTTAATTTTTATCACTTTTTTTGGAAAAAAAAAGTGTCTTGACTTGAGGTGCTAGAGACACGTAGAAAAAGATTTATTTTTGCAAGCTAACAATATTACTTATCAAATAATCAAAAAGAATTAAATGTTAATTATTGAGTCACGTATTTTAAAGTAATAAATATTATTGCGTATCTTCGCTCAAATTTTCAAAATATTGGGAGTTTTATAATAAATGTTTAATTTTTACTTACATAGATTAATTATTACGTAAAGCTAGAGGCTAAAAATAAAAATAGGTAATTATTGTGTATGTATTACTGTCTTGTTAAAATGTATGAATGTGATTCATTAAGATTTATCATAATTTAAAGATGTTAAGTTAGATTTTTTATTTAGGTAAAATATGTGCCATTGTTGTATTAAGTAGTTAATATCGGAATTTAATAACCAAAAACATGTGGTCAGGGGCCCCTTCACTGATTCTAGATAGCCGAGGGCCCCCAAGGGTGCCAGTCCTCTGGACGTAAAAATAATTATTTCTGAATTCATTATTGATTTTATAATAAAGTTAATTTAAAATAACATTTACTTCTCATTTTTCTATATTTTTCTAATAAATGTATGCAAAATCTCATACTTTCTGCTTTTGTTATCATTGATCTGGCTGAATAATTCATCTGTACATCATAAATCATAAACTACTGGGAGAAAATTAATCCCCTTAAAATATTTTATTATATTAAATGTACTTGGAAAAACTACTGTTTTAATTTAGATCCAATTAGCAAAAAAAATGAGAGCCAGACGAATTAGTCAAAAACACTCGTTTTCAAAGAATCACCCTTATAAGTTTGCGTAAGCGTATAAAGTGATAGCTCCAAGTGGTTAATATAAAGTTTTTAATTGATTAAAATTGAAAATTTTAGACACTTTTGTCCATTAAATACCTTCTTCTTATTTACATTTTGTAACGAATTCATGCCTTAAAGTATTGAAGGTACTATAGATAATAGGAGGGCGGCATTCAAAAATATGCTTAAGGGCGGCATTTTACCTAGGGACGTCACTGTAAAAAGGTATCCAGTTAAGTATAGGTAATATTTTATAGTGTCGTCAGATCCGTGATTTTGTATCTAACATTTTATGAAAGGTAACGCCAGGATTTGAAAATCTCAAGCCAACCTCCGAGTGTGACCAGTGAAATTACATTTTAAATACGCAGTAAAGTTTTAAGTCACGTTCTTTTATCCCGCTGAGTCGAGTATTTATTGTTATGGAGCCGTTAAACCCGCGGGCAGGAGTAGGAGTGTGCGAATAAAGTGACGTCGCCAGATATGACTGCAGTTACTGCTCCCTTATGTACATTATATTTTGCGCACAAACTGGCTTAATAATGTTTTAACCTTTTAGTACCGTGTAAAAAAATACGCGTCAATATAAACCCATAATCGTAAACTAAATGACACTTTTATGGGTAATCTGTTTGAGATGTAAAAAAAACGTAAAGTGTTGCAGTTTTCATGTGTTTTCTGCTGGTCCGAGTATCTTTTGAAAGTTTGGTTATTTTTACGACACTTTTTACGTACTTGTAGGTACTGAAAAGCCGCCGCAAAGGTAATTGGCGATTTCCAAAAAAATAATAAGATACAATAAGAATTGTAATATCTAGTGGAAAAAATATTGTGAAATAAATATCACGAAATATTATGGCGCTCTAGATCTAGAGCATTCATTCAATCACGCTGAAATAGCTTCATTATTTTTTAGAGTTCTTCGGCGGAGTTTAGTCTATTGCCCATTAGATGATTTAAAAAAACAATGGCGTTAAAATAATTTGAATTAATAAAATAAACCTATTCCCAATTTTGGGACTCTTTAAAACATACTTAACACTTATTTTGGATGTTTTACACGAAAAAAGAATTAATACTATATTTATGCACGAATTTGTTGTAACACGATTCGCAAAATTAATTCATATTTAAAAACAATACCTACGTAAGAAATTGTAATATTTTCAATTTTCGCCCGTTGCAACGCGTTGTATAAAGAAACCAATAAATAAATTGGGAAACAAAAAACACAGAAGCGGATAATAGAGTTTCTAATAATAAGAAAAATAACAAAAAGTTTTAATTAGATTTAAAATTTAAACACATTAAACGTGTTAGACATTTTTAGTTATGAGTGATGAAAGCAATTTTTGTAAAGTTGGCTATAAAGTGCGCGTCTATTATCAGGTAGCGATGAATAAATTTTTCATCTGACTTTTGATTTTTTATAGTTATAAACCTAGGTTTGTTTGTGTTACTATTTTTTTTAAATTAAAATATTTATGTACGAATAAATTTTGCAGAAATTATTAAGTAATTCGGTTTTCATTATTACTTTTTTTGCACGATTTTCTAGAACACCATATAGGTAGATCTTTTTTTCATTTTGTACGATCATTTTTTTAACTTTTTGTGTACAGTTTATCTTCTTATACAATTTTTTTGGAATCTATCTACATTGTAAAAAAATGGGTGTATATCTAATATATTTTACTTGAATGGCGTCATTTTTTCATTTTAAAGTTATGAGGCTGATTTTTTTTCATCGGGCTTTAAAAAACGTATAATATAAAGCCCTCTACGCACTATAATATCAAGTATCCTAATTTGGAATGTCTGACTGAATTTGGAATTAGGCTGAAATTCCAATAACATCGCTGATGATGACCAGAGTGTGACACTAATACTTACATAGTTACGGTTGTCGCTCTACAGGAACCATCATCCGTCATCAACACGCACCTTGTGGAGAGGGAAAAGATTACCTGAGTATCAGCAGGCGGCGGCGGCGGCGGCGGCGGACTAGCGGCGCGGCGCCCGCCCTCCGCGCGGGCCTCCCCATGGGCCGCGGGCGGCGGAGGCTCCGAACCTGCCACAGTACACCTCTCATTATTTCATACTAAATATTTTATTTTTCATATTTATCGCCAACAGATTGCGATCAAAAAACATTTCAAATTCTAATATCACTTTTTTGAATTTCGGAATAATTAAATGGAGTGATACCTGGTTTGGTTCCGACACATTTTACTTGAAAATTAATAAGAGTTTGTAAATTTTAAAACAATTATGAAAAGGTCAAACCGAATACTCTTAAAGGTCTCGCTTAAAGGGACCCCGTTTGAATAGAAATTTTAAAAAGAATAAGTAATTAAATAAATGCATTATAAATATATCTTAAATATACGCGAGGGGGGACATACTTCCGCTGTGTCCCAATCCTCTCGCCCAATGAAGAGACTGATTAGTTCAACTCTGTACTCTGTGAAATGATCACACTTTTGATAAAAATTGTGTTTATCTATTTTACGTGTTAATAAGTCTTAAATTAGATAATTTGGAATCGTTAAAAATTAGTAAAATATGTAAAAGTTATGACATTATCATTAATAACCCAGTAAAACCAGTAATTTCCCATATTTAATGTCATTATTCCATACTTTTTCACCATACTATTTTTTATTCGCGGTCAGGTATAATTTTTTATTTAAATTTAATTTAACCGAAGCGTTATAATTTTTATATTGATTAGTGTTTTAACTATCCAAAACGGGTTGAATAAACATACAAACTCAAGAGGTTATGCAAATAAAGTTAATAATAAATTTAACTAACACTTTATACACGAGGCTTGTTAATTTTAGAATATTTTTTAGACAACAAATTAAACATAAAATATTTTTTTTTTAAAACTCAATGTTAATTTTTGATTCCGAAATAATATTTCATATTTTTGTTTTACACATTTTTAAAAATTTAAAGTTAATTTTAACATTACATCGTATTCTACCGCTGGAAGATTTACTGGCTTACCTCCAAAGGTAGAACAGCAACTGAAAATTTACTTACTATAATTGCATAATAATATCTACAAATAAAAATATATACCTATATAAATAAATAAATTAATTAAGGAAAATAAAAAATAATCTTAAACAAAACTTTAACCCTTTTTACATTGAACATTTATTCTACACATAATTACACTTGGACTTATGACACACTCAACTTTCACTAACATTGCACTTGATACTTTGTAGATATATAATTACTACCTTATGAAAATAAATATTACTGACGAATTCAAAAAAAAAATTATAATTGTGTTCTATAACGCCACTCTGGGACAGGCGTAGCCTAGTAAAGTGGCATAATCCACAAATTTAACAAAAAAAAGTGTAATTTTTCTTATATTTTATTGTTAAACTAGTATTAAGTACCTTTATTTGTAAACAAGGATTTTTTGAAATAAATAAAAAAAAATTTACTAATGCAATAATAATAATAATAATAATAATTAGTTTATACCAACATAATTTAGCAGTGTGTAATAATTAATATACAACTACATAACACGATAAAATTTAATAAAGAAGATGAAAATATCGCAGTTAAATGAAAAAATGGTAAACCATTTGTAACGGACAGGATGAATGATAGCCCTGAAAAGAGCCTCCTCAAAGAAGATGACATTGCCGAGTTCCATGGTTCGCTGCGGACACCGATCAAGGTGGACCTGTGACGTCATCTTATTCACGGGCGACCGGGCAGGACGCCGGTGCGTCATCACCACCCTGAGGACCGTAAAGACGGGTCCTATGCTTTGATAAATTTGTGAACAAATTTATGTATGAAAATTTATGAAAATAAAATAGCTGTGACATGTTTTAAATTATTATAAATTATTGTAAGAACCTAAATATTGACATATATGAATGTACTTTGTCACATGTTTATTTTCAATAAACGAGAAAATCGCTGTTGCGATAGACCGGGGTGGTGAGTGTAGCCTATAGTGTAGTATAGGTAGAGTGTAGAGTGTAGAGTGTATGGCATAAAGACAGATATAAGAAATATTATTGAATATTTCCGAGTGACGGCCAACTGTATGGCGGAAAGACAGATACAGGAAATATTATTTCCTACGGCTAACTGTATGGCCTGACAGACAGAATTACGAAATATTGTTTAATATTTCTACATATGTATACGAGGACAGAGAATTGGTATGCGAAGGAAAAAAGGGCTGCAGACCGATTGTTTCCGATAAGTCGCGAAGCCATATCTTGTCAGATCTCGGAGAAATCTACATATAACTAAACAGTGTTTATAGGCCTAGCGACGGGGCTTATCACTAATAAGGTCCCGGGCGCAACAGCCACCGAAAAACGGTATTTGTACCAACAAATACGAGAATTTTCGACCCAAAACTGATTTTCTTATATTTACGAAAAACGAGGGTTTTTTCAATGAAATTGGTATCAAACCATAATATTTTTGCTAAACAAAGCCATTTAGACTAAAATCTAAAAGAAAATCATGTAAATAAAAAAGTAAAATTTTTCACATTTTTTACGTAACCACTATCAGCAGTGGTCCAATGTCGATAAGGGTCATTTTTCAGTCAAAACTTTGAAACTGTCTTACAGACGCTACAACAGCCGGATCAACTTAAAATATTTTTGTTGAATTCCTTGCATAAGAATCTACCCATTTTACATGTTTTTACATACCTACCTTGTCAGGGGCGCACCTGAAAAATAAATGAAAATAATTTTTTTGCGACCCACTTTGAAATATTTATAAATGACTGAAATTTTATTGTACATAACTAAAACTGATATCAAAAGTTACACCCATGTGGGCTCTTTATAAACTGCATTAACAAACATGTATAAACCATAGTTAACAAATTTTATAAATTTAATTGTGAAATTTTCCTGAGCAAATACCGCTGCGATCGGTATATATTTTTTGATAAAAAATTAACTTCGGTCTTGCGGGTCCAGGCAATCACGTCATGCTATAAGCAAGACATAGCACCATGAAAATGACGTGATGAAAACCCCGGGGGGGTGGCGTAAAAATTCTAAATAATTTTTGAATTCTGTAAATAAAACTTTCCGAGCTATTTTTTAGACAATTTCGCGGGCGCGAACGCGCGATAAAAACTCTCTGTGATTGGCTCCCGGAAATAAGCCGGGAGGTATTAAATTTGTGTATAAATTAAACTTCCGTCGGCGTACAGATTCATTCCGTTCTGTGCTTTATACGCAGTCTGGACCACTTCTTCTGACTTTTACTCAACACCTCTGACCTCTGCTCTACCTACTGTTTTTGGATTTTGGAACTTCAACTGGACTACCTGCAACCGGATAATTCACTTTTGTGAATATTTAGAACAACCACTGTCAGCGGGTTTACGATTACCGCTGTACAGTCTTGGTCTGTTCTACGAGTCAAGTACGGGAGACCTGCGCATCATATCTTCGCGTATTCTGTACGGAACAACTGGTCCTATCGAGCCGGGGATCCTGTACGACGCTCAAGATGTCGCAGTCTGGAGAAAGACCTGGACGCATGGAGGAAGACGACTTCTACCAAGGGGAGCCACCGGCCTCAGAGCGGACCCGTTCTGTGTCAGACCGTGGCTCTTATCGGTCATCCACGACCGAGGACACCATCCGACGTCTGAGGGACGAGCTGCGCAGGGAGCGCCGCCATACGGACTTGAAGCCAACCAGCGGCAAGCTAGCCTCACTGGAGCGAGGCTGACAACCACTGCAGCGGCCGGCATCTCGACGTACGCCCACCTGAGGGCTCTCGTGCTGGAAGCCGGACGAGAGATGATGGCCCTGAAAAGGGACCGACGTTCGAGAACCAACACCAACCTGGACCCGCAGCTATGGGGCCACCCGGGGCAGGTCGGGACAACTATGGTGACCCTGCAGGGGCCCCTTTGGATAGCGCCATTGCCAGGCGCCCACCCAGGGGTGCCACCGTCACGACATCCGAGGAGGACCGGACTAGGCGGGCTTCCACCAGCAGTGCCGTGCCAGAACCAAGCACCTTCACCAGGGAATGGGTCCTCAACCAACGGGACCCAAAGGAAACCTACTATCATAGAGGAGGTACTTCAAAAGAATCGACAAGCCGACACCACAGCCCTGAGCAATCCAGCTGCTCAGGTGTCGGCAATCCTGGCGCGGCAGTCAGGAGCGAAGGAGCTGCCCAACTTCAGTGGAGATGCATACGACTGGCCAACTTTCTCCGCCCAGTTCGAGCAATCGACAACGCTGTGCGGGCTGTCCACGGCGGAGAACCTGATCCGTCTGCAGTCTGCCCTGAAGGGCCGAGCTCGTGAAGCCGTTGCGCCGTTACTGGTGGACCCTAGCAACGTAGCTGAGATTATGCAATCATTGCAAGATCGCTTCGGGAATGCAGCCGACATCATAGAAAGTATGTTGGAAAAGGTGCGCCGCCACCCCCCGATACCTGCGAACGCACCAACGGACGCGCTGAGCGACTATGCCATCACAATACGAAATGTGGTGGCAACAGTACGAGGTTTCGACAACAAGTACCTCACTTCACCTCAGCTACTAACAGAAATGGTAGAGAAGCTACCATTGGCGGCGCGTCTAATATGGCTGCATAATCGAAGAAACGATTACGTGAACGTTACAGTGAAAGACTTGTCGGACTGGCTGTCCGGCCTACTGCGACCACCTCAACATGTAGGTTGCCGATCAAAAAGGGCGATCAACCACCGCGGAGGACAGGTCCACCATATGAGCGTGGACAATGTGGACGAGGAGCGCCGCCCGAAACCACGGCAGGAAACGTGCCCAGTGTGCCACATGACAAAGCACCACCTGGCTACGTGCAACACATACCTGAAAAGACCCCTGCCAGAACGATGGAATATCGCGCGACGAACGCAGGTATGCTGGAATTGCCTGAAAGAGAATCACCACTCATCAAGATGTACCAGCAAACCATGTGGTACCAAGGGCTGCCGTGAACCCCACCACCACACACTACACGGAGCAAGGCACCACAACCCGCCGCACAATGGAAGGCGCGGCGGGAGATTTGGACCATCAACTGGAGGACCGGCGCGCAAGGCGCCAAAGGCTGGCGGCCCAGGTGCGACGAATGCTGCAGCCGGCGCACCAGCAACCAGTGATACAGTGGGCCTGACGAGTGGCCAAGGAGGCAGACAATATGTCTTCCTCAAAGTTCTTCCAGTGGTGGTGGGTGGCCCCCGCGGGCAAATAAAAGTGCACGCGCTTCTCGATGAGGGATCGACGGTTACCCTCAGCAAGCAAGAAGTGGCCAGTGCCGTCGGGGCCAAGGGACCGGTTCGTAGTCTGCGCATACATGGTGCGAGTAGGATGTGCTCTTCAGACGACCGGTCCCAATCAGTGAGTGTTACCATGCGCGGTGACGGGCCCGAATTCCCGATGAGGGCGAGCACGGTGCGTAGGCTCGCTCTCCCCTCACAGTGCGTGGTGAGCAATAGGCGCGTACCGCGAGGTGAGGGATACGCCAGTGTGAACGAAGTGCAACCGCAGCTTCTGATCGGGCAAGATCACGCGCACCTCATTGTGTCAAGAGAGGTGAAGGAGGTGCGCAACAACGGTATCCAGTCCCGCACGGCCCTAGGATGGGCCACACACGGCGTATTCGGGAACGATATCCACAATAGTGCCGCAACAGTGTTGGCAATTGCGGGTACGGTGTCTCCAGCAACCGACAACTCTCTGGAGGGACTAGTTCGCGAACATTTCGCTGTGGATTCGCTGGGAGTAACCACCGCAGCCCGCATCAACAAGGAGGATGCGCGGGCCGCCGCTATTATGGAAGCGACCACCCGGCAGCTGCCCACTGGCCAGTGGGAAACCGGCCTCCTATGGAAGCATGACAAGAGAGTGCTACCAGAAAGCCGCCAGTGCGCTGCCAACCGCCTGGCTGGCATTGAACGAAAAATGGCAAAGGATGCGGCATACGCGGGGGCATACAGGGCCAAAATAGAAGAATATATAACCAAAGGATATGCCCACCCCCTGTCGCCGGCCGAGGAGGCCGGCATGAATGGAAAATTCTACCTGCCGCACTTCGCCGTTTTTAATGCTAATAAACCAGGCAAGATACGAATTATCTTTGATGCGGCAAGCAAATGACGCGGCGTCAGCCTCAATGATGTACTAATAACCGGGCCGGACCTGCTCAGCTCTCTATTGGGCAGTGTATTCCGGTTCCGAGAAGGAAAAGTGGCGCTGGCAGCGGATGTAAAAGAAATGTTTCTGCGAATAAGAATCCGAGAAGCGGACCAGGCAGCACAATTATTTTTGTGGAAAAAACAGGGCGAGCCGGAACCAACCACTTATCAAATGACTTCAATGCTATTCGGCGCCACGTGCTCGCCCAGCAGTGCCCAGTACGTCCGCAACCGGATCGCAGATGCCAGCGCCGCGGAATTTCCGGCTGCCGCCAACGCGGTACGACGAACATTCTACATGGACGACTACCTCGACGCAGTGGATACCTCAGAACAAGCAATAATGATGATGAGGCAAGGGTCCGAAATACTGCGTCGAGGTAACATGCAGCTGGTGAATTGGGCCTCCAACAGCAAGGAGGTCCTGGAAAAGATCGATCCAGCTATAAGGGCCGTAGAGCCAATGAGAATCATTGGTGAAGAAACAACGACCGAGAGGGTGCTCGGGATAGCGTGGGAACCCGCCTCCGACAAATTAGTGTTCAAATTTATCAACTTACCGGAGCTAACGGAGGCGGACCGCCCGACCAAACGGCAACTGTTAAGCGCCGTAATGAGACTCTTCGACCCGATTGGCTTCCTAGCCTGTCTACTGATCCGGTCGAAGATACTGCTTCAAGACGTATGGCGATCCAAGGTCGGGTGGGATGAAAGGATACATCCCGAGCACGCAGAAAAGTGGCGCGCATGGTACGGCAGTATAAAAAAAAGTGAGTGTCAGATAGCGCGTCCTTGCCTCTCGAGTCGAAGTAGCAAGGTAATGCTGCATGTCTTTTGTGATGCATCAGAAAAAGCGTGC
>JADDOH010001540.1:0-12273 GCA_016648135.1 Agrypnia vestita
TTGTCAGCGACTCAGCCAGCTCCAGGTGTACGGCGCGTGTTGTTAGGCACGTGAACAACGCGCCGTACCGTTTTTCTTTTCGTCGGCCGATGGTTATCATCATCGGCCCAAAATAATCCAATCCACATCGGTGGAAGGCCGGCGTGTGATGCTCCAGCCGGCAGACCGGGATTCGCCCCATCAACGGAGGGCGCGGCTGGCTTCTCTGGACTCGGCACGCTTGGCACTCAAACTTGATACGTCGCACTGTCGGTCTTAGTCGTAGTATGAAAAAGATTTCACGTAAATCAGACACGGTTCGTTCGGTGCCCGGGTGATTTCCTTTTTCGTGATAATGTTTTACCATTATTCTTGTGTATGGGTGGGCGCCGTCCAAAATGACGGGCGCCCTCAATCCTGGTGGTATATCTGTCACCGTGGTTTCTGCCAGCCGTGATCCCATCAGAATGACGCCGAAATCATCTAGCAGTGGCGTCAAGTGGTGGATTCGGCTATTTTTGGCCAGGAGTCCTCCTTTCTGAAGAGTCCTGATTTCGGGCCTAAAGGCGTCTGCCTGGGCTTGTAAGACCCAGGCACGCTCGGCTTCAATTCTTTCAGCCGAGGTTATATCTCGACCGGGCTGGTCTCCTGTGTGGCGACGACAATTCGCCACAAAACGCCTCACCCAATCGGTGGCGCGGACCAGCCGGGTCCACGACGAGAAGCGCGTTATGTCAGGCAGCGCTCCCCCCGTATTTGCATGCCGGACCGCCAGTACGGTCGCGGGTTTCATTTCCAACATGCTTTCTGATTGTTGTAGTCGGCAGGCCTCTCGTGGCCAAGCCGATTCTCCTCTTCGGAGGAAGTCAGGACCGCCAAACCACATACCGTCCGCTGACAGGTTTTGAGGATCGCCATCCCTGGTGCCGATATCCGCCGGGTTATGACGCGTAGGGACCCATTTCCAGTCCGTGACTTCGGTCAGCTCGTCAATCTCCCCCAGACGGTTCGCTACGAACGCTGAATATGATCGAGGATCGGTTCGTATCCAGCACAGGACCGTTGTAGAGTCGGTCCAATACTGAGTTTTGACAATTTCACATCGGTGTTCTCTTTTTATGGTGGCCGCTAATCGTGCGGCCAGAAATGCCGCTTGAAGTTCCATACGTGGAATGGACAAGGGTTTCAAAGGCGCCACCTTGCATTTTGCCGATATGAAGGCTACGTCCGAGCCGCCCTCTCCTTGCTCGGCAAAATACGCAATGGCACAGCATGCTTTTTCCGAAGCATCACTAAAAACATGTAAAACAACTTTGCTGTCTCGACGCGAAATACATGGTCGAGCGATCACACACACTGTTTCTTTAATTAATTGGTACCACGCGCGCCATTTTTTCGCGTGCTCGGGGCGGATTTCTTCGTCCCACCCGACCTTGGAGCGCCACACTTCCTGAAGTAGTATCTTCGATCGGATCATCTGACAAGCAAGGAAGCCCACCGGATCGAAGATTCTCATCACTGCACTTAATAACTGACGTTTGGTCGGGTGGGCCACCTCCGACAGTTCTGGTAAATTCACAAACTTGAAAATGAAATTATCGGAGGCGGGCTCCCACGCTATCCCGAGCACTCTTTCAGTCGTGGTATCTTCTCCAATGATGCGCATTGGCTCTACAGCCCGTAGAGCGGGATCGATATGCGCTAGCACCTGTGGGTCCTTTGACGCCCAGTTCGTTAGGAGCATGCTACCTCGCCGCAGCACCTCGGACACTTCTTCCATCATTCTGATAGCTTCTTCGGTTGTGTCCAAGGCGTCGAGGTAGTCATCCATATAAAAGGTCCGTTTAACCGCGTTTGCGGCGGCCGGAAATTCCGCGGCGCTGGCATCTGCGATTTTATTGCGAACATACTGCGCGCTGCTGGGCGAGCACGTCAATCCGAACACCATCGACGACATTTGGTAGGTCGTCGGTTCCGTCTCGCCCAGTTTTGTCCACAAAAACAGCTGCGCAGCTTGGTCCACTTCTCTAATTTTTATTCGTAAAAACATTTCACGCACGTCGTCTGCCAGCGCCACTTTCCCTTCCCGGAACCGGAACACATTCCCCAGTAATGAACTCAACATGTCCGGTCCCGTCAATAAAGCATCGTTCAGAGACACTCCTCGGCACTTGCTGGCACCGTCAAACACTATTCTGATTTTGTCAGGTTTATTTGCATTAAACACTGCAAAATGTGGCAAGTAGTTTTTTCTTTCCAGTCGTGCCTCTTCAATGGGCGAAAGGGAGTGGGCATACCCTTTCGCCAAATAATCTGCCATTTTGGCTCTGTACGCTTCGGCGAACACGGGATTTTTCTTCATTTTCTTTTCAATACCGGCCAGGCGGTTGGCGGCGCACTGGCGGGTTTCGGGCAGCTGACTGCCCTCATTCTTCCAAAGTAGGCCTGTCTCCCACCGGCCAGTGGGCAGCTGACGGGTGGTGGCGTCCATAATCGTCGTGGCTTTCGCATCTTCTTTATTTACGCGGGCCACGGCGGTGACTCCCAATGAGTCCACTGCGAAGTGCTCACGGACGAGAGCCTCCAAAGTATTATTTTTTTCTTTTTCGAAAGTGCCGGTAATGCTCATTACTATCGCGGAACCGGCGTGCGACTGGTCTCCGAGTACTCCCTGGGTGGCCCATCCGAGGGCCGTGCGAGAGCGGATACCGCCGCCGCGAACTTCTTCGACCTCACGTGTTACAATGAGGTGAGCGTGGTCCTGACCGATCAGTAATTGCGGCCGAACTTCACTGGCCCCGGCATGGCCCACACGCGATTTTTCGTTTCGATTGTTCATCACCAGCTGGGGTGGTAGAGCGAGTCGTCGCACGGTGCTCGCTCGCAACGGGTGGTCGGCCCCGTTGCCCCGCACTGTCACATTCACAAGTTGAGACCGGTCGTCCGACGAACACATCCCGTTGGCGCCGTGGATACGTAATCCACGGACCGGTCCTTGGGCCCCGACAGCGCTGGCCACACCGGCCTCGATGAGGGTAACCGTCGACCCCTCATCGAGTAACGCGTGCACTTTGACTTGCCCTAGGGGGCCACTCACGATCACCGGACGCACTGTTAAAAACACTGTTTGCTGGTACTCCCGGCCTCCCGTGAGGCCCACTGTGTCCCCATTCGGAGGGACCGCGTTCGAGGCCCCGCGCGATGGCATATTCGATGGAGCACCCGAGTCTCCCGCGCGCGGCGCACTATGTAGCGTGCGGTGGTGTAGCGCGCGACAACCGCTTACACCACACCGCTTGCTTCTACACTGTTGGGACCGGTGTCCCTTCACCCAACAATTGAAGCAAATGGCCATTTCTTTCACTATGGCCCATCGGTCGGCCACTGGTTTTCGCGAATACACTCCGCACTCAGACACGGGGTGTTCCGCCACTTTGCAGATACTGCACAAAATTTCTGGTGACTTCCGATTCACTGTTTCACTGTCGCTTGTCATATTAACATGTCCGCTTCGGCGAACTGCAATTTTCTTTGATCGACATCCGGCATAAGGGGCCATCTCCATCAAGCCCACCAGCCATTCTGAAAGATCTTGGATGGTAATGTTGGTTGATCCGCCCTTCCTCGAGTTCAGCCACATGAGTCTTGCCGACATAGGTAACTTTCCGACCATTTCTGTCAGCAACTGTGGTGATGTCAGGTACTTGGCATCAAATCCGCGCACAGTTGCTACCACATTCCTGATGCTGATGGCGTAGTCCGTCAGAGCGTCGGTCGGCGAATCTTCAGTGATGCGAGGGTGGCGGCGCACTCGTTCCAGCATGCCATCCACAATATCTTCCGAATTTCCGAATCGATGTTTCAACGTCCGAATTATCTCCGGCACGTTATACGGATCGACCAGCAGTGGAGCCACGGCTTCTCGTGCTCTCCCTTTCAGGGCCATCTGTAGTCTGATGATGTTCTCAGCAGCTGATAGTCCACACAGCGCCGTAGACTGCTCATATTGAGCGTAGAAAGTTGGCCACTCGAAGGGATCCCCAGTAAAGTGTGGAAGCTCCTTGGCTCCCGATTGTCGTGCCAAAATCGCTGACACTTGAGCTTCTCCATTGGCAGTGTGCGATCGGGGGCTCTCGGTTTGGCGGTTTCTTCGGATGGCTTCTTCAATCCAAGAAGTCACCATTTCTTCAGGGTCGGGTTGGTTCAAAACCCAATCTCGGGTGAACGCACTCGCTCCTGGGCACCGCTCCGGCAGTGCTGATGGGTTGGAAGAGGTGTGTAGGGCCTCTTCCCTTGCGGCTTCAGCCGCATCTCGGATGGTCCGCCTGGCCGCGGCGTCCACAGAAGGTGCCTTGTTCGGGGCACCAGGTGGTTGCTGCTCAATACTCACCAGGCCCTTTTCAGGGCGACCAGATGTGTCGATTCTCGTCGCAGCTCCGGCTGCGCTCATCCTGGGAATCGTCGTCTGGCTGGCAGTACACACGCGGATTAGCGCATCCGCGTGCTCGCGTTGGAGATCTCTTGCGTGTTGTTGCTGTCGACGGAGCTCTGCCCTCAAATTGCGGATGGTGTCCTCCGTCGTCACGGAATCCCGTGTCTCCCTCGTGGAGTCACGGTCTCCGTCGGAACCGGCCTGGTCCGACTCATCTCGATGAAGTTCTTCCTCCTCTCGGTCACGGGCGTGACCCGATCGTAGTCCTGATCGTGACATTGTCGCTGGTGACGTGTAGCTGACGCGTAGAACGGAGATCCGGCTCGAAGGACCAGCTGTTCCGGACGGGAACGCGCAAAAAAAAATGGGGTGATTCCACCGCCTTACGGTCAGGTCAACCTGATGGCACCGATATCGCAGATTCTCAGACGAAAGCGAGATCGTATAAAAATTCGCTGAGAATCTTAGAGCGGTCCAAAGGCTGAAGCAGGAGTCGAGTAGAGAAGAAGAGAAAGTCGCAAGTAGATCTGGAGGTGAACGCAGGAGCAGAACTGAATTCTGGGTTCCTGCGCCACGTAATTTATTTCATCAAAAAATCAGGGCCCGCACGCCCAGGCGCATTTTCAACGACCAGTCAGAGGTCGGCATTTCGGAAACCGACGACACCGACCTCTGTCTGACGGCGGGATCACTACTCATAATTCGAGTCGCAGCTCTATGAGCAGTGGTCCCGTATTCAAAATATTAATAAACATGTAACTAAACATTCTACTATAGTTATAACATACTATTTTTACACATTTATATTATATCTTTCTTTTGTTTCAATAACAAATGTCTCTCAGGTTCATCCTTCATGGAGATAATCGATAAAAAGGGGGCCAGACTCGCCAAGCTGGGTGCAATAATTTCGTATATTTGGTCTCTCTGGCGAGCCTGGCTACACAAATTCAATATTTTTTCTACATAAAATTATGTAAAGCCATATACAAGTGATTGCGAACAAAATCATATTAATTTTTACATTTTATAATTTTTGTATAAAAATGGCGACTTCGGCACGGTACCGATGTCGCAAGAGGGTACTGAATTGTGTTTGATAAAATGGCGACTTTGGCACGGTATCGATAAAATGGCGACTTCGGCACGGTACTGATGTCGCTAGAGGGTAAAACCGATGCCCCCGGACTGTGGCGATACCGTACTGCAGTCGCCCAATATTACGATTTGGGAAGATTAAAATCTTTTTCAAGAATCAAATCATGCCGCCGCGATTTCTTCTTACATCGCTTACAACATACACAAAAACATTTTTAACAACAAAATTAATCCGATAACGTCCTCCCAGTGATGTCAAAAATAAACTTTAAAAAACATACATACAAAAATTACAATAAATAACTTCGGTTATTTTTAATAAAAAATGCGTCGAGCGCGCTAGGCATACCCAAAGAGTTTTATTTATTCTTGCCCATCTGCGCGCTCGCGCTCACAATTCATGTGATAAAAAATGCAATAATTAATTCTAAAAAATCAAAATACAAAAAAATCACTTTTTTCTTTAATAAAATGTTCATCAGTGCCAACATTTGGAGATTGGTAAAAAAGGCCCGATTAAGGGCCACCGGTTTTTTCTTGTCCGACACAGTACCGTTTGACCGATCGGACTCAAAATTAGGAAACTCATTATTTAGGATTTGGCGGGTAACGTAGGCGACATTTCCCTCCTATTATTTGATATATTTTCGATGCAAATCTGTACCGTTCGAATCGAATCTTTGTTTACCCTCACAAATTTATTTTCAACTTAATCCTTAACCCGTGCAACGCCGGGAATGAACAGCTAGTAATAAATAAATGTTGCTAAGTGCAATCTTTTTAAACAATTATCAAATTTAAAAAAAACGTCACAAATTGAGAATTTATTAAATTATTAAACTAAATTTAATCACATGATACTCGTAACAGTTTGCATTATCCATAGTAAATAGCTCCATGATAGGCTTGAATGTAATTTTCCATTTGATATATCAATGACAAGCGACCAGTTGTACCACGATTTTCATGATATTGATCATTCATCTCAATGCTTCTATGGGCGTTGTTCAATTGATTATCTGCAACACTCGCTCGATTTGATTGAATGGAAACACAATTGAAATGTATTACAGGTGAATGAATCTAGACAGATCTATATCGATTACCTCGCTTTGCAGGTAGGACGGACTTCCCTTCGGTGAGGACGATAATAATTTATTATACTTAATAAATATTTATTTTATAATTTTTGATATATTTGATATAATAATATCTGTTGATATTATGGCTATATTAATTATAGAATTTTATTTTAGCTGAAAAATATCGGTCTCGTAGAGTTTTGGAAGCATTTTTTTAATTTAAATAATTATATTTGATGAAGGGCACTAGTGTGTGCTTAGCAAAGTGGCTAGGTAACAAAATATATCGAAATTCTCAAGATTAAATTATGTATAAATAATAATAACAATAAAAATTACTCTAAATGAGAGGAATGCCTTTAAGCGATCTTCTGGCAATGCAAGCGAAATTCACCACTTTTTCTCTTAGCTTCTTTTGCATTTTGTATCATATTTTTGTATGGAAAGATATAAAATTAAAAATTATTCATTGGGTTTCATATATTTAAAAAATATAAATATGGCACAGTATATTGTGTCTTAAATACATCGTGAATAGTTGGAATCAGGAATTTTTTATAAGATAATGTTTTTTGTTTTTAGTAAAAAAGTAATAATATCCATTATTTTGATTTATTGAATTCAAAAGTTGACAACTTTACAAAATATGTGAAATAAAATAAATGTTTAAAAAAACAGATTTTTTTTAAAACATAAATAGACAACCAACTAAACGATTAGAAAATAATTTTTATAAATTAAATAAAATCGTCAATATTGTGACTTTATTTAAAAAAAAGTCCAGTCATATACATATCCACAAAACGGAGCTTTTTTCATTTCTAAAATATCGTTGGTTTGATAATTAATTTAGTGAGTGTCGTTTTAGAAAACAAAATAATGATATATGCTAGAATAGGTAATGGATAATTACCTTGCGTCTGTCCTGATGAAGATAGAGTGGTATCGAAACCGGTAAACGTAGATTTACTGTATCTAGACCGCATCCAAAAGAATGTGCGCAAAAAATATGTGTGTTATTACATTGCAAAAAATTAACACAAAATAAGTTTTTCTAGTAAGTACGTAACCTTTTTTAAACTAAAAAATATATATTTATTTGGAATATCATATTTAGGCTTATACGGGCTTGCCGGGCAACTTTTCCTCGCTTTCTTCTTACCGGACAAAGCCAGGGAATGGTCTTTTGATTGTGGTCGACCTATAGTTAAGTGGTTAGTACAAAGTTGTTAAATAAAAATAAAAATATATTCAAGCTCATGAATAATTTTTTTGGTAACTTGACATACAAAAAATTAAGTAAAATATAATTAATAAGCACGTTTTTATCAGTAGTTTTGAAAGTCACCAACACACGTAAATAAAAAGTGAGATGAGATCCTAAAGCCTGCGGATTTATCTGAAGCTCCTTATCGAAGCCTTATAAATCTGGATGGCTCAAGCGACGCAGCCGAGCGGTGAGTTTCTCGACTAATCCAGTGTGCGGTGTGTTTCCGAATAATCCAGTGTGTGGTGTATCGGATATCACGTACTGACATGACACGAACCACCAAATCGTTCCTTAACAAGTTACCCTGAAACTACCAAACTGTATTGCTTATAACGGGCGGGAGATAGATGGAATAATACAGCTTTTGATTCATTTTTCTGCTCTGGCAGAAAGTTGGACAGAGGGATGAAGGAACAAATAATAAAATTATTGATGAGTTATTTCTGAAAAATAAAAGGAAAATATCCGCATCAGTATGCTTTTATGTTGTTTCGTCCTTTCCGGGAAAAAATATTTGTAATAAGAATACTTAGATTTATAAATAGCAATAAATCTACTGAATTTTCTAATAACCTTTTGAAAACAAGCCGTTTTTTTGATATTAAAAAGGGTTTACAAATTTTTAATACAAATATCATCGGATTAAGAATGTTCTTAGGTTTTCACGGCCACTCAGAATCTTCAGGTTTGTGTTTTCTGGGGTATATGACCTGAAAGGTCGTAATAACACGGTATAATACCCCAGAAAACACAAACTTGAAGAACATGGGATAAGATTCCAATTGAATTTGAAAAAGTGTTAATAGAAAATTAAATATTATAAATAAACTAATAATAACCTCTTAAATCTATTTTCTAATTGTTTCTATTAGTTATTCAACCACCATACATTTCTTGTTTTAGTTTATATCAACGCTTTGTTTTTGTGAGTGAATTAAAATTTTAGCAAACGTTGAACTTCAATAATTGAACCATTCGCTCAAAAACATGTTGATAATTCAATAAATATTGGTTTTATATAACTTTTTCTTTTTATTAATATATAACAAAGAATAAAATTGCTGATGCGTTTTCATGAAAAATAAATAAAAAGGAAATGTTTGCATAAGTACCTACGCTTTTTACTACGGAGTAAGTTGATTACGAACTTTTTTATTTTTTATTATTTTTTTCAATTGATTTTTTACTTCGGCCCCTTTGCACTACACTAAGACAGAAAAGCAGTTTAAACAGCCTCCTCGATGAAGCACAAGAGTGTCATTGCTTTGTCTTAGGCGGCGTAACAAGGAAACTGCTTTAGCATTTAAGAATGGCAACCTGGATGGCGTAAGAGTAAAACAGATATGGGAGGGTTTGTTCGTAGAAGTGAGATAAACTTACCTAACCGTGTATAAAGTGGTTGAGCCTTGGCTCACCGAACCGAAGCTACCAACTAAATTTTTTCTGAATCTAACCAAAATTAATAAACCTTCTAATATAAATTCTAACTCCGATACGTAAACTAAAATACTCTTTCTGATCTCGATCGTACTGTTCCGAAATACGCATTATAAAATAGATAATAACCTATAAGTATCCCTACGTAGATAAAAGGTTAGAATTATCCGTTTTGAATGAACTGAAAGGATTATTTTGTAAGAACGCGATGCGGTCGTAATGTTTCTTATCGATGTTTAATTAATATCAAAATCCTATTAAGTTATCGCAAGTTTCATTCTAAATCCAAATACTACCTAATGGCTTTTATCCTAGTTTACCAGGATATGTCTCTATACTAGATTATCTATTAAATGGCTCATGATGTCGTTTTTTTCCTAATTTATAAATAAATAAATCACTATACTCTCACTCAATTACTATAGAAACGTCGAAGTTATTGGCTCGTGATAACGTCTTTAGTCTATAACTCCCCCTCTATTGTGACGCACGTGGCAACCCTAATATTTCAGAAAACGTGTTGGAAATTCTATATTTACACATACAAAGATAATAATATACTTATAATTTTAACTCGGACTTGACTACAATACGTATAAAATTTATTGTTTAGAGTTTACATTTACTGGAATAACTAACCATAACAGAAACGTAAAATATCTGAAAGAAAAGGCACATTTACATATCATTTTGTTTTTAAATTTGCTTACTTTTGTTGGCTGCTTCTATATACAATTTATAGTTTGGAGAAAAACACATAATCAGATTGTTTCAGTGATTCGCCTCTGGATTGGTTATCTTGGTAGAAACTGTATTTATCTGCAAACCGAGAGTCTAATAATTTGAAAATAGGTCTACTTCCGAGTATGTGGTGTCTGTCGCTAACAGTACTTCACTTTTCTCGTTAGGAATTTATTTAACAAGTTTTTAAAAATGAATCTATGGAAAGGAGGATTGATGTCCGTGGGTAATGACATATCCTCGGTTTCCGCGCTAAAGGGGCCCCATCGTCCCGCCCCTTTAATGGCCATGAAAAACTTCCTTCTATACATTTTCTCTGGCGTTTCCTTTACCTTGATAAACAACCCGAAGCTAAATCTTGATATAGTCACGTAGTATGTTCCATTGCCTCGACAAATCGTCAGCATTCCGAAGAAAATGTAAATCCAAGGTATACCAAAACTTTAGGGATCACTTGCGTCTAAAGATTAAGTTGGAAGATATTAATAGTGGCACCTAATTATTTTTAGGGGTCCTTGCGTCTAAAAGAATGTTGGTTATTAGTTTAAAGCTGATTATTGCAATTTATCCTCTGTGGAGTATAAAGATAATTTCTTGGTAATTGAAAATGTGAATTCCTCCTCGTAGAATGAAAACAAGTATGTTTAACCAATGGAACATTCCACGTGAACAGAATATATTAACCATGTGTCAATACATTCATAGATATCCAAAGCGGAGTGAATAAATCTACCTCACCAACTTCCTATGACCATGTGACTATATTTATACAATAATTAAACGAGTTATCTGAGCAAAATAATTCGTGTAGATAACGGGAATACTGTATTTCAAATATCGTTGAAGCATTTTTTAACGTCCGAACGAAATCGCAATATTCAGGGGTGTATCCTGAATCGGTTGCGCATAATTAATAACCCGATTCACTTTCTCTCCCTCACGTTCATATAAGTCAGAATGAATTATTTCGCAATCACAGCGCTCTCACCTAGAAGATTCTTCCTTCAATCAAGTACAGGCGTAATTTCGACCCATTGAGGAATGACCCATCTGTACTTCTTGAAATTCCCTAGTTAGAACTAGTTCTTTATATATAGGGAATAGGCACGTAATTATGGATTTTTGTCCTCATGATTGAACGTCTCCTTGGCAAGAAGCGGGGCAAACCCAAAACAATCAACCCACTTCATTCGCCCCCTCTCTTGCGTTCAAATGATTTGAATTACGTCTAATGGGATTAAAATGGATTAGTTCTTGTCTTTTTCCACTCCATGATCCATCAGAAATCACGCCGAACTAATTCCGGGGGTCAACAACACAGACTTCGGACCAAACGTCATACCTAATGAGTTATTTCGGGCAGTTTCCTTTTTAGGAATAAAGTCTTACTTATAAACCCATTGTCGGACGTATATCATGGTCTTTATACTCCATGCTTGCTACCACCAAAACTGAACGATGCCATCGCAAGACGAGTCATATTATTTCAATCCTAACTGCATTATTTATAATGAATCTAAAATATCGTCATAATTTTGTTACTCGAAATCAATACATATGGATTATTCTATCTGCCTACACGCACTCCTGATGCTGAAGGCATCTCTACGATAACTCTTGTTTGTTCTAGTATAACTGATCCATCAGAAATCACGCCGAACTAATTCCGGGGGTCAACAACACAGACTTCGGACCAAACGTCATACCTAATGAGTTATTTCGGGCAGTTTCCTTTTTAGGAATAAAGCCTTACTTATAAACCCATTGTCGGACGTATATCATGGTCTTTATACTCCATGCTTGCTACCACCAAAACTGAACGATGCCATCGCAAGACGAGTCATATTATTTCAATCCTAACTGCATTATTTATAATGAATCTAAAATATCGTCATTTACTTTCTCTCCCTCCCGTTCATATAAGTCAGAATGAATTATTTCGCAATCACAGCGCTCTCACCTAGAAGATTCTTCCTTCAATCAAGTACAGGCGAAATTTCGACCCATTGAGGAATGACCCATCTGTACTTCTTGAAATTCCCTAGTTAGAACTAGTTCTTTATATATAGGGAATATGCACGTAATTATGGGTTTTTGTCCTCATGATTGAACGTCTCCTTGGCAAGAAGCGGGGCAACCCAAAACAATCAACCCAACTATATTTTAAATCCTCTTTCAAATGATTTGAATTATGCTTAATGAAATTAAATATGTATCTTTCCTAAGAAAATACT